>JAQGBE010000919.1:0-13684 GCA_034698225.1 Scheloribates latipes | reverse complement strand
CAGTCAATCGATTATTATCAAACGGCATGAAATAACTCCATTGTTCATTTCCATTTTGTTTTGTTGGAAATTTTGAAAATTTCATATCATAGTTTTCTCCAAATGGAATTTGATGCCCTTTCATATCAATCAATCCCAATAGGTGAGCTAGATATTCAGAAACTTGCGGGTAAACAAATATTTTCTCACCAACAAAACCTTCATTTGCATGTCCAATCCCCAAATTAATTTTAATTTTATTAGAATATTTATTATATTCTAATTGAGGCGCAATTTTAAATGAATTTGGTTCTGTATCATGGACATATCTTGCGTAGATATCGTTAATAGCATGTATAATATCTTCAATATCATCATAGTGCCCTGCGGGTAATTTTTCATCGATCTTCCATATCGCTTTAACCATTGTGTCACCTTTCTGTTTATGGAAATCTCCAACTAAAGATAATTCTTGATCTTCTGGAATATCATCCCATGATTTCGTATAATATATTTTAGTCAATGCTACTTCCCATTCACCTTCTAACTTGTATCTTTTGTAGAGATTTGTTGTAAAGTTACCAATCTTATTATTGAGCGTGTTAGGAGTATCTTTTGGTAAATCACTGTATAAATTAATTAACTCGTCATTGAAATTCATTTTTGTAAATTGAATTTAGAAATACCGAGGAATCGACCTATTATTAAGCATAAAACTTCACGCCACAAATGAGACTTTGCTGACACAAATGTGAGATTATATACACACGCACAGGTCAAAAGCAATACAAATAATGAAACGAAAATTGAACGCACAAATTGATCTTTGAATAATTTCGATCTAGTGCTGAAATCTATTGACTTTCCACTGTTGTCGCTGGAATCCATTGATTGAATGAATTAGGGTATCCTTTGAATTTGACCAAGACTTCTCTTCTATTGTTTCTCGTTCTATATCTCAACCTTTTTTCTATAATATAACGAGTGTCACTATCTATTTTCACTTTTTGTAACTCTTCGGGATAAAATCGTCTTTTCAACTTTGATCCTTCAAGTTCTAATGAGTACAAAGGCTTGTGTAGCTTATTATATACATGCCTTACTTTATAAACAATGTCACTCCATTTTTGATTATGACCTTTATCGAAAACAACTGGATCATATTTTGTTCTAACAGTATCACCTTGTTCAAATTTCATCTTAAACGTTTTCTTATTCTTCATCAAATCCAACATATTATCAGCATTATATAAATTTTTAAAAACTAATTGTTCATTGCTTTCATTTACATCTTTCGGTTTCATTTTGATAGATTTATGAATAGAGCTATTATAACTATTGACTATATCTTTTACAATATGAATATACTTTTTCGATAAGTTATGAAGTAAATATCGTTGAATTTTCATTCGAATGGTTCTATTTATCCTTTCCACAATAGCACATTTTTTAAATTGATTTTCCGTAGTAAAGTATTTTATGTTATATTTCGCGCACAATGTCCTGAATTGTGTATTATCAAATTCTTTACCACGATCAGATCTTAGTTTAGAAGGTGAAACTTTTTTAAATAGAATTTCAAATTTAGAATAAACTTCTTTCATTGATTTATTTTTAATAGGAATAACATATAAATATTTAGAAAAAACATCAATTATTGTTATGAGATATTTATATCCATTGTTGAATCTTGACAAATTAGAGTAATCTAATAAATCAATTTCCCATTGTTCATTTATATAACTAACATATATTCTATTTCGTTTAAAGTTATTTCTTACTTCTTTATGTAGAGTATATTCATGTCTTGATGAAAGCCAATTTTTCACATTTTGTAATGTGATATGATTATTTTCTAATTTGGCATATTTATATAGTTTGTTAGCACCTCCAAAACTAGCCGGACTACTTGGATCGAAATAAATTTTCTCCAATATTTCATTCATCATTCAATGTTTCCCAATTTGTAGCTCTACTGTCATTATTTTTACTTTTATGACCACGTAAATTATATGTCTTGGTCTTATATGGTAAAGTTCTTTTCCTGTATTTTTTCCTTTTAATTACATTTTCTTTAGGCATAGTACTCTGAATGACAGGTGAATCTATTTGTGGCGCCGCTTCCATATCTTCATCATTGCTAGAATCATCAATAAACCATGCACAGTCAGTGTGCTGTGTCACGTGATGTTGTTTCCAATTATTCTTAGGCACTGTTGGTATATGTTCATCACCTATTACAGGTGATATTTGTCCATTGGTATTATCAATCATATTAGTGTTCTCTAATGTATCACCAATTTGAATTTGATTAGAATTCCCGGGAATTGGGTTAATATTGTCATCGGTGCTGTCATTATTATGTTCATTCATCGGTTGTTCATTCGGCGGCTCATTAAGACCATTATTATTATTGTCGTCGTTGTCATCGTTTGGTGTGTCATCCAAATTCTCTCTACTCGCTCTCAATCTCTCTCTTATATTACTGTTTGTGATCAAATTCAAATCAATATTTGCTCGACGCAATTGATAAACGAAATCATCTAGACCAATGAGTCTATCTTGCTTGGTTTGAGTTAATTCCAATAGCTCTGCCAAGTTTGCATCAGAATTAATTTGACCTTGTTGGTTGATTAAATTTAAATTATCATCAAAAGATTTATTATGAGCCAAAGTTAGGAAAATTTTCAAAATTCTCATCAATTTATGCATAGACCAACCAATGTTTCCACCATCTTGAGTATTTTTAGGAAATATCTCGTATTCATTTATAGTCATTATTTTTTGAACAGATCATACGCAATGGATGCTAGAATCGGAATGGCAGCAGCAATGAATCCCGATCCTTTTTGTATCATTTTGCTTCGTTTGGCACAAGTACATTTCTTTATTTTAGAAAATTGATTAATTATAGGTGAATGTTTTCTAAATGTCTTTGGATCTAATTTCAAATTACCCAATTTCGAATTGATTGCCAATTCACGAAAACTTTTGAAAATATCTTCATCACCATTTGTATGTTTCAATACTAGATTTCTAGACTTTTTGGGTAATCTTGATACAATACTCAAAAATGGATAAGTTTTTGTTAATACACTTTTCTTGCCATGTTTATCGATATGAACTTTGAGTTTCTTCTTACTAATATCTGAAGATACTTTATTTAATTTCATAGTAGATTGGAACTGAGTTGTAATGGTATCTAAGCTTTTCAGGTAGCTCGTGTTTGAATATCCTTGTCCTAAGACGGAATTGATCTGGCGATGTAGGATGTAAATCAATCAATAAATAACTGAAATTTTGTTTTGTGGCCAAATTGAAAACTTCAATGAATTGTTTGTTTTTGCCTGGAAATATCTGATTCCCGAGTGTTCCAATTTGTTGCGTCAATCGGATTCCTTTCATTATATTTATATAATGAGCATTCAGGCTGATTGTTCTCATATTTCTATCTTGATTAAAAATATTTTGTACGATAAAAATCACAGAAATGTTCAAATGATGTGATCCTTTTGTGAACAAATCTTTGATATTACTATCGTTCTTCATATCACTCATTAAATCATCTATAACAATTATATCAGGATTGTATTCTGAAATTTTTTCAAATGTTGGAATGCCTTGATAATAATCAATTGAAACATTTATCAATGGTTTTTTATACAACTCTTGTTGTTGGCCATAACACCATAATATTTGAAGTGATTTTTTCTTTATATCAATTAAATATTTCCAATTTTCCAACAGAGATCGTGTCCAAACTGTTTTACCTGAACTTGTGCTGCCAGCACATACACAAGTGAATGGATGCTTGAATTTGAGAAATGGTACGCTCATTTTGTTATACAAAGAATGATTGTATTTTATTAGTCAATACCATATTTATAAGAAATACATGAGACGATATTTTTTGACATAATCTATAAATTCTCTATAGGTTCGCAAATTAGCAAATTCACCTTTACATGTGAGGTATTCTTTTAATAAATCGATATATAAATTATCAGGTAAATCATTTTGTGTTTTTATGAGCAAAATGGATGTTTTGTTTTTCCACTTTTCTAAAATTTCTACTTTGAGCGGTTGATCAGTTGCTTTATAAATATCCAGAAGATGAAAGCATAATGATTGTTTATGTTTTAGCCAAAATTTTTCCTCTCTATTCCACGAAATGAATAATTGATTGCAATCATTGCATTTAATGACATTGTTTCCAACATGTTGATAGCCAAGATAACATAATTGTATTTTATTACAAATACCTGAATAGTTCTTAAAGGTCTCAAAATTTGTAGTAAAGTTTTTTTCGTTAGATGAAATCGAATTCATTCGAAATAATGTTTGCTTTTGTCCGATTCCTTATTATTTTTCTTCAAGAAGTAATAATCAATGTCTGAAGGAGACAAGCAAATGTCACAATCTTGGGCCAAGCAATCGTATATATCATGTCCATGTTGATGATGATTGGATCCATCACTTGTATTACATGTTTCTCCAGTTTTGTTTCCATTGCCACCATCTACGACATCGAAATGTTGTTGCTTAGTTTCTTGTCCGCAACAAGGCAATGTATATCTTTGTAGTTTCATTTCTGCAATATTGATCCGAATTTTATCTTTGCCATACTTGAAAAAATAACCTTGAAAATAAGCCATCATTTCCCGAATATCTTTGAAGAATCGGTAATCACGTTCTAAACGTTCATTCAAAACAAGATATATTTCCTCTCGAGTGTACAATTGGGATGAAAAAAATAATTTCGCAACATCACTTGTTGTGAGCCAATAGTCCACCAGTTCATCGGGATCAATATCTTCTTTCTCATTGAAATGCGCTAGATAATAACAATTAGGGCTAAATTTGCGATGTTCTTCGAAGGCATTATCAGATTTTTCCCATTTATGAACATGTAGGTTGCACTCAGAACAGTAAGTCAAATCATCTGTCGATCGTTGAAACGGCTTGTAACGAAAATTTGCTTTAGCAAGTTCGAATGGACTTCGAATGGATTTTCCCTCATAGTATTTGAATGTGGCCAAATTATCGAGAAAATTGGCAAGTTTCCAATTCTTAAGAGACATCATTTTGAACTGAATATTTTCTTAAAATTGTCTGAACTTATATTTGAAATGGTTCGTACATAAATGTTCAATGCCCATAAAGTTAGGTTATGTATTTTATAAACAATCCTGAAACAGGTTTTCCAATATATTCACAAAACTGGTTTGTCATCTTTGTAAATAATATTTTTAGATATAGATTATATTTCATTTATTTTTCTTAATAAATTTACTCCATTCTGGATCCTCAGGATTGAAGAGGTTAAGCTTTTTGTTGAGTTTTGATTTGCATTCAGGACAAACAAGCCTGTTTTTCTCTGTGTTCTTATCTTTGACTTTCTTACTTCCAAATCTTTCGTTAATGAAATTGATCTGTTGTTCTAACAAACATCCAAAGTGAAATTTATGCCCGCATTTCGTCACAGTCATATCATTGATTATCACTTTATCGCATAAGTTACACCAAAATGACTTGACACCCTCCATGATTAGACAACAATTGATTCCATTCATCAATTGCGAGGCAGTAACATCATTACATTACTTCATATTTAAACCGGTTTTATTAATGATTCACAATTAATTCAAAATATCTGTTTCGAATTACAATTATCTAATATTTTATTCTTTATATATTTTATATGCTCTAATAATTTTTGTTGTTGGGATTCCCATACTATCTTTTGATGCGATTCGTTTCGTAGCTTTCCTCACAATGACAAAGAGGTTCTATCTTTTTTAACTCTTCGAGGCGTCTGTATTGTTCCGCACACCAACGAAGACGAAACTGGCAAAAGTTAATATTTCTATACATGGACATAGAGGCCCCTTTTATTCTCATATTAACAGGTTCTGACGGATCGTATATATGGAGAGCAATGAAACTATTGCAGAGTTCTTCTTCATAATTCCCATTTAAATCGAGCGATGTGTTCATGTTGGAAAAACTAAAATTCATGTTTGTTTTTGAGGCCGAGCTTCGTTTTGAGAGCAGCCAATTGTATCTGTAGATATTTATGCTTGGCTTCAATTCTCTTTTGCTTCTTTTCAAATTCATCCATAAGGGCTTCGCAAACAATCCATCTTTCTTGAGGTAACAATCTCAATATATTCTCGAGATCTTTGGAGATTTTTTGCAATCTTATCAACTCATTTCGATTTGATGTTTCCGAAGAGCAATCAGGAGTATCCTGACTTACAGTGCAATTATATTGTTCATAATGAGTACTTTTTTCAGGAGTTGTGTTCATGACGAGAACTGAATAACGACTGACTGATTTTAATTTAGTTCGATCTATTTGTTTTTAATTACAATTTTTTATTAAAAGAGAATTAAGCAAATACGTCCTCTTCTTCTTCTTCACTGTAATCTTCGTCTCGGTGTACTCGGTGACTTCTTGATTTATTCTTGTTTACAGGCTCGAATTCCATGTCTTGAAGCAATTGCGATGAACGTGATATCAAACTTTGATATTCTTTAAGATTAAGTACAACACCTCTATAATTAAATTTCTCTTCAGATTGATTTGGTTGTATTTTCATCATTATTGATAAATGTTCGAAATTTTGGAATTCCAGATGTTTAACTAATGAATAATCACAATTGCTATAAGTATAATGAAACTCTCTGTTTATTGAGAAAAAGAAATTAAGAATAGCTTCGAAAACTTCACGAACGAAATAAACTTGATCTGCTATTTGTAAGACAGAATAAGGGTATATATTATTTTCACGAGTTTGAATATAACTATTAATGAATAATATTCCAATATTTTTGTCGACATCTTTTTTAATAGCCACCGCTTTATATGGGATATTATCTTGAGATAATTTGTACCTCTGTATATCCGTTAAAGGTGTTATAGTCATATCATAAGAGTCAAGTGCTTTGAGTAGATTCGCTACAGGTTTTTTAATTGATTTTTCAGTTTTGTTTTGTGTTTTTGAATTATTGTCATTTTTGAGTTTAATTTTCGAAGTCAATTGTTTTGTTTTCAATTCATTTGAACTTTCTAGTGATTTAAAAAAATCTTCAGTATCAAGATCATGTTTAGAGCGAGAATCAGCAGACAATATGTTCAAAATAAATAACACAAGTGATGTTGAAAGCAACATTTTATTTGTCATGAAAAAAATACTTTTCTAGGAGAATTAAATTCAGTAGAACAAATTGGACAGACAGATGTCTTGTTTGAACAGATACTACAATATGCGAGGTGTCCGCATTCATATACAATATTTATAGTCTCAGTAAAACAAATTTTACACTTGATTATATCAGCGCAACTTTCAACTTCCAAGTTGTTTGTTTCATCTGGTTTCGCTATTGGAGCGACAACTAACGGAAGGTTGTAAAATCGGCGTTCGAGTTCGTTGTTGAAGGGGCAGTCAGGAGAAAGCATTTCGTGGAGTGATACAATATCTATTGTTGCATCGAAATCTCCAAAAATTATCCGACAGAAGGCGCATTGAATATTTGTTCCAGTGAGACAATAGATGAAACCATTACTCGCCAATTGTTCAGAAAAATGTGGAGGTGTTTGTTCTTTATCTCCAGGCAATTGGAATTTGTAATTTGGAATGTTGAAAGTTTTAAGCCGATTTCTTTCAGATTCCATACATTTGAAAAACAGGTCTGTATCAAAGTAAAATTTTGAATAGCCACCGGGAGGAATGTAAACCGGATTGTTCATATGTCTTAAGAATTCTGTCCTCTGAAACGCACGACTTGTGTCCTCTATCACATTAGAGTCATACAAATTGAACTCCTCGATAGCATCAGGATGGAATTCTAACAAAATGTATTCAGGATGTTTGTGTGAGAAGAGACCACATTTTCGGAAATTTGTATCATCAGCTTCCAGTGAAATGCTGACATCTCGTGTTTTGAGAGATTCACATGTCTTGCCCATCAATGCCCAATGTTCGCCAATGAGCTCAATAGGAGTTAAATCATTTTTCAAAATAATTTGACACGAAAAACACACAAAACATTGTAACTTTGGAATATAATACAATCCCTGTTGAGCAATCATTAAACGAATTTCGTACTTGTAATTAAATTCAGACAGAGTTGCCAGTCTGATAGCTACCGAACGAAGCAACTCATGTCTGATGTATTCACACGACATCTTCAACAGTCGGATGAATACTAGTATCTCTGTGGTTTTTATACCCAAACGGTCTCGTGAAGTAGCCTGGAAATAACATGCGCTTAGTGTAAACCATTTTAAATGTTTTGGTGTTTTGTTTTGAAATGATATTATGCGACCAATGTGTACTGAAATTTGGTTGGTCAACTTGAATTTCTTCATTATTATAATTATAAATATATTCGTCAAGAATTTTTTTCATTGACTCGAATGTAATTTTTTTCAGTGTATCTGTATTCAATTTGATGCCTTTTATCTTCAAATGTGTTTCCCTTGAATCATTGTCAGGGTTATGAATCACATAACCATATGATTTCGGACCAGTAGATACAAAGGTTTCGATATATTGTTTGGGTTTATCTGGGTGTGCAATTTCATCAGTCAATTGTCCTAAAAACTCACCCAATTCGGGTTTCCAGTCTTCGGGTTTTGACACAAATATAACAGAGTCAGTGTCATAATATAAAACTCGATCACCTAATTTTTCAAGTAATTTCAGTAATTCTAATCTGGCATAGGCAGTGACAAAGCTGGCAATTACAACATTAGAGTTTGAATGTTCTTCTAATAAATCGTTACGATTTTTGTAAACAACTTCTGCAATATCACCGAAAATTCTTGTATCCTGGACTTCTATTGTTTCATCTTGAAAATACTTAAAATACGTTTTATCATCACTGACATAAATTGATTTACTCATTTTCTCACTATTTTGTCCAAACTTGCCATAGAAAGCGTTGGAAAGTAATTTGAATATAGTTCTTATACCTGGATTATAAACGATTTCTTCAGGTTTCATTATAATATTTTCATGTATTCTATATTTGTCGCAATATTCCAATAATTCATCTTGTGTCATATCTGGCTTTGGAGGACCACTAGCGGCAACTTTGTTTTTAATACATAAATTGATAAAGGGGGCAAATAAGTCATTTTCACCATTCACCATTTTACTGACATTTTCAAAATGCCATACTTCAAAAATTTTAACAATTCTATAACCTCTTTCAAGGGCTTCATTCACCTCTGGTGTTGTCCATACGCCTACTAAGCATCTTTCATCTTCAGTATGATCACAATTATAACAATTATCTTTGCCACAATCATTACAAAGTAAAAAATTCAATTTCTTATCAGTTTTTGTAGGTAAAACTGGAAAGATTAAATTTTGTGGTGGTAATATCGCTGCAAATATCAAACCAAAATAGTAATCAATTGAATTGTTTTCGAATTCCCTAATTATTTTCGGATGGCCGAGAGGATAAATGCATCTTTTCAAAACATTGGGATATTGTGATGTGAAATCATAATAATTAATAACTTCTTGTCCACTGACCTTATGAAAGAGTTTTGATGCCCCTGTTCGACCACCATAGTATGCTTCTCTCGGACAGAGATCTGGCCAATATTTCATCATATGATATTTGGTCTGATTATCATAAAAAATCTTATATAACCGGTCAGTTTTTAATATCTTTCTCATTTCACACCCCCATATATAATTAACTCTATAGTTCTGAAACTGATAATCCAATATTTTCTCAAGAGTTTCTTCATACAGAAGATTCATACTTTTCTTATACAACGGATGATCAACTAGATATCTTTTTGGTGAATTGAAACATTTTGGACATCCATGAGGAACACAACCAAAATATTCATACACTGTTCTAGTTTTGGGATCATAACCGTCTGAATAATATTTACCTATTTTGAATTCCCGTTCTAATTTCACGTCCATAATTTTTTCAATATAATCCAAAAATAAATTAGCTTCAAATGATTGCGTTCTTTTATTAGAATAACCTTTGGTTGGTATGATAGCTATTGTTTTTGGTTTCAAGAAATGTGTTTTGAAAATATCCATACTCGTTTGTGGAAGTGAAATGCAATAACGTAGACAATTTAATTTTAAACTATTTGTCAACGTTTGTCTAAAAGTCATTATTGACATCATCAATACATATACATCATTCAAACAATATTTTTCAATCTCTTGACGGAAATCAAATGTTTCGTTTGCTTTACTGTTATACCAATCAATCAATTTGTTCCGTTCTTCTGGTTTCAAATTATCAGGTTGATAATATTCTAAAGCAGGATATTTACCAACATAGTTCCAATTTTTTAAAGTATTAAATTTATGTGGGAATGTACCTTTACTAATAATGTTTTGTAATCCAAAACAACCAGGCAAATTAGATAAAGCAACAGGTACAAATGATATTGAATCAATAAATTTAAACTCTTTATATGATAATGTTAATATTTTGTTACCATTCTTTATGCATTTCGGTTTAAATCCATTATCCAACAAATATTGTTGAACAAATTGAAGATCAAAACTTTTAGCATTATGTGCAATCAATCTGAATTCATATTCATTATGAATCAATTCGGAAACTGAATCTTTTAGTGTTCCGAAAACAAATTCGCAAAATTCATCTATTGCATTGAGACCAAAGAAACTTCTAACAGACTTTGTACACAAATAACAATTATTTTGAGCATCATTTTTCCAGCATTTCTCGCAACAGACCATTAGGCATGCTTGATTGATTCTATGTGTTAAACCATATTCTGTTGTAGTGAGAAATGTTTCAAAATCATAGAAAACATAAATTAAATATTTCTCAAATTTCGGTCTCAATTTTGGTGTGATATAACACAAATGATTTGATATTGCCACTAATTCCAAACATCTAGGACATTTTTTCATACCACATTTATGATTATTCGCCATTATATTATTACAAACTGTGCATTTTTTCCTTATATTACAAATCTTATTTTTAACATGGGAATCAAAACATAATTGAGACACAAAATTGCGATTGCATTCATCACAATGAAAAGTATCCGTCTTTTCGCAAACATTATCAGAAAAACAATGTGCACATCGATGAACACATCTATGACGAGTTCTATTTGAAAATGGTACTATACATCTTTTGCAAACATAGTTAGATTTAAAAAAGGCTCTCAATGAAAATAAACAATCTGAATGTTTTTTTTCTTTGTCGATAATTAAATAAATTTGCTTTTCACTATAAGGGCCTGAAAAGAGTACAATATTAGGAGCAGTGACTGCAATGATTTGATACTCATTTCCTAAATATGCTTGAATCCGATCAAGTGATTCAATGTCTATTCCTTTATTGTTATGTGACGTATCTGATTTATCATATAATTCCATTGCTTTTTTAGTCAATATTTTATTACTATCTTTTAATAACATATGCCAAGTCTTTTTGTCAACGTTATTGTGCTTGCTGATAGATAAGACGATACATTTGCCAACACACAACGAATCGCGAGGTACTCTTATTACTTTCTTTGACTTTTGTAACCATTTATCAATTCCAAATATATTATTTCTATTACCACCACCAACTCTAGGTGGACAAACACATTTCACATCGAATTTTAAATTTCCAGAAAGTAAAAATTCCCGTTTAGATTGTGAAACTTTAACAATTTCATTTAAAAACATGTCTGCTGTGAAATATTTTTTCGAACGATATGGTACAAAAATTTCCATGTCAAGTTGATCATGATTCAACGCAATTCTTACTTGATCATCATCCTCATAATCTTTCAATAAGTGTTCTAATATTTCTTCGAATTTTAATTCAATTTCATCTAAAATATCGATTACATCATATTCTTTTTCCGATGAATTATACTTAAATTTTACATTATACACTTTGCCCTCAGTTCTGTATTTCCTACTATAAAATTTTTGATATTGTGATATTTCAGTATCGATGAAACCCATATTGCATACGATATGAAATAAAACGTTAAAAAGATTTCATTTTATACAATTTTTAGCAGTGAAACAGGTTTTTCATGCAAGATAAACAAGTTTTTTTTTATTTTTAATTATAGAATAAGAATTGTAGATATTTTAAAACTAAAGTACAAATTTTCAAATAATTATTGAGTAATAGATTATGCGAGATAGTAGTAAATTTAGTGAATATTACGATTATTATATATCAATCTGAATAGAATCAAAATGAATAAGAAGTTAATCCAATTCATACCATATTTTCAAAAAGCGGTTTAAGTGACTCACTATCTCCCATCAAGTCAATTCTACTACCAATTCTTCGGAGTATTTCATTCTTGTAGGTTTTAAATAGCGGCCAACGCTCATTCATAAATACGGTGACCTGTTGTTCATTGTGGTTCAACAGTTTCGACACATATGCTACTCGACCTCTGAATTCATTTTCAACCGACTGATCTGCCAATGCTTGTTCGAACAGAGATTCTCTATCTGGCCTATTGTTGAACAAACCATTGCATGACATCTCATTATTGTCCAAGTTCTCGGAGCATTCATTAGTTTTCATCAATTGCTCAATTTTCTCAGCCAATGTATGAACATAAATGCATTCCAAATCATTGTATAGATTTACCGGGTCTCGATATGCCTTGTGGTCCCATTTCAAGAGGAATCTGATTTTGGGCTCCAATTCATAAATCGATTGCAAGTCTACGTAAGAGAGAGGTATTCCAAATACTCTGTAATTGTCAGTGTTGGTGAATATGCTCAGATTATTATTCAATACTGTATAAGTTAAATTTCGTTGGCCATCTTCATCATAATAACTACGATTGAATTTTGGCTGGTTTTCAAGTGAAGTGTTTTGATTCAATTTTCTCTCTTCAAAGTCCAATCTGATACAATCAGCAAGAAATTTGAAAGACATCAGAGAGAGAATGAAACTGAAATCTTTGTCGTCGCGTGTAGTCACAATATCAACTTTGTTATATTTTGAATCGACAATTTTTCCTCCATATTTATTACGGTAAATTGATTGGTTCAATTTGAAAGTTGTTTTATAAAGTTTCTGATCATTATAAGATTCAGATAGAACTTTCTCAAATAGAGTAATATCTTGTCTATTTGAGCAATTCGATTGAGACTTTGTTCGCTTGTCGGAAGTCATTCTCAAAAGTTCAGAATACATAAACGTCTTGGAAGTTGTTTGAAGACAGAGTGCAGAATATTGGTTGAATAAGCAATATTTATACCCAAAATCTACCAAAACAGGTTTACTATATCTCACTAAGCTAGTCCTTCGCATTCAGAGAATAAATAGCTGTGCAACACGCACAAATTTGATCGATAAAATGAAATTGGTAAAAAATTCTAAGAGAAATTTCATTTCATACACACTGACTGGAGATAACAAATATGAGTTCAGATTTTTCAGAAGACCAGATTTCGAAAATTATGTTCAAATATGGAAGCACTGGAGATGGCCTTATATTTTCTCTGATAAAATATTGATTGAAGAAAAGTCATTTCTATGGTTTCTGAAAAAAATTGAAGATTGTCCTGATTCTGCAGTTGAACGTTGTGATGAAATGAAATTATATTACCATAGAGATTATTATGATGTCCATCTCGTTAAATTAGATAACCCAATTGAATACGAAAGTTCCGATAATTTATTTATAGTCAATGATGCTGTGAAC
>JAQGBE010000918.1:0-13684 GCA_034698225.1 Scheloribates latipes | reverse complement strand
CAAACATTCCAACCATCAATGGCGACAATAATCTAGTTATCTCAGTCATACACCATAAGAATATAAGGCGATCTATATTGGCAAAGATGCACACACTATGCCTAGTCATACCCAGCTAGGTCATGCCATGCTAACTCAAATAGATGCACACACTCCTGCATATCTCAGAGATTGGGTGCGAATCCGATCCGAAAGCCAATATTTGACGGCAGAGTCGAGCGATTGTTAGATTGATATCTGATATTTGCGGCCATTATTGGTCTTCACTTGTGAACAAACAACACATTCCTCTTCATTGGTCTTCGTTGGCTCACTCTTTGCATTCACTCCTAGCAAACGATTTATCGCTTTTGTTTACCCACTTGGATGAGGACGGAGACGGAGAGATCAACGTTAATGAATTATGGAAACATTCCAACATATATAAGGCCAGTACCACTGTTACAGTCACCGCCGGTGCCCACCACTGCACGGCTCCGACGGCTCCCCTCTCGGGACCGAATCTGTCTTTTGTTCATTTCTCCGCAAAACTATTCCCGATTCTTATGAATAAAAAATGGCTGAAAAGAGCAAAAGCGACACAATTTTTGCTCAATTTTTCATCCAAATTCTTATTTGTCAAACAAAACCTTTTTCGTTAGTTTTCGTTTCGTTACTCAAAAATCTCTGGAAAACGATTTATTTATTTATTTTCCGTCAGAAAAAAAGAGAACTTTTTCTCATTCTTTGCTTATTGTCTAACAGCCGGAGGACTCGGTTTGTCTTTTGACTGATCTCTTACTCCACGAAGACTCCAATCACGACCAGAATCTGGACTTTTCTGAGTTCCAAAACGCATTCAACAAACTCTATAGTGAGTCCACTCATTCATTGCCTGACAAATACCTCGAGTATTATATTTCAAAAATTGATTTTTACGTCAAAACGACACATAATTAGCCATTTATTCGCAAGACTTATGATATATTTATTCGAGTCTTATCTGAGAATTGCACGCAAATTGCAGTTCGAGTCACACAATGGTTGCAATTGTTTTGTAAATAATAATAAATCGCTTAATATTTTTCAAATTAATTCTATTTAGTTTTGAGTTAACATTAATTGAAACAACGATTCCAACCATACAAACGGATTACTAACTGATGACTGAGCGCTAGCTTTGAGCTCCAAATAAGATTAACCAAATTCAGGACATATTTTAGTTGAGAATTCTGTATAAATGTGCAGAATTTGTTGGCACAATATAGTGCCATGTTGCATCTGGTTGCAAACTACACACATGTATATTGTGCTCCACTCTCAGGCGTGACCATGGTCACACTGGACGAGTCACTGGCGGTGAACACAGTTCAGGCACACATCGGCGATAACGTCGAGATTCGGTGCGATATTGTGGGCGAACCCCAGCCTCCGGCGATCAAATGGACCAGGTTCAATGTGGACCTGGCCAACCTCAACATTCCCAACATGAAAGTGAGTTAAGACGCGAGCTCAATCGCCTGCTGAGCCTCAATCTGATGACATTGATCAAGGTGTTCAGCGACGGCTCACTCTACCTGACCAACGTTCAGCTGTCCTTCGCGGGCAACTACACGTGTCAGGCCGTCAACAATCCGATTGTCAAACAAATACACATTCTTCACGTCATAAGTAAGCTCAATCTGTTATATAACCTGTTCAAACACTAGCCTCTCGTTGTTATGATAATTAGTTCCACCACTGGTTGAGGTGTCGCCTCGTTTTCAGTGGGAACCCGTCGGCGGAATGGCCACAATGGAGTGTAAATACGAAACATTCGAAGACGAGTTGACAATTGAATGGTTCAAAAACGAAGAACTATTGCTGTCTAACCAAAGAACAACGATAATGAACAACTCGACTCGAGTCCAAATCGGACAGTTAGAGCGCACAGACACCGGTGCTTACAGTTGCCGGGTGTCCGACAAGAAAGACTCGGCCAGTGGTCAGGACGTGTCGTCACTTCTCATTCAAGACGAGGCGGTGGCCGTTAATTCTGGCGAAAAGAGGGAACACTTGTGGGTATTTCACGGCAACGGAGTGTCCGTCTATTCGGGCGGATGTGACGGACTGTTGCATGAGTTGGACGCACGCGATGTGTTGCCACAGAGCGGTCTCACTCTCTGCGGCGGAACTGATTCCGAACAGCACGTGATCTGCGAGTGGAGTGAGAACGCCATTATGGCCAACAACAAGATCTACGTGGGTCAGCCCAACCTCAACCGGGTGGTCGTCTTCCACACGATTCAGCTGAATGTGGTCCAAGTGATCGCCACTGACCCGCAACCAAGACGGTTGTGGTCAGTGCAGAGCGGTAAGTCACCAATTGACTATTGACATCAACGATTGACCATGCTTATTTGGTTGCAAGGCGTCGACGAGCACCAGATTTGGGTGTTGTGCCATGGTAACCCGATCAACCTGAAGGACTCGACTAGCGATGGGTATGACTCTATAAATCATTTAGGCTAACCATCAATTCGTTCAGTGCTAACCAATGTGATCATGCTACAAATAATGCAAATCAGGCGTCAGTTAATGTCTTTAAATTTCTCTTTGGTTCGGTTTGGTTGAGCACCAGTTGTAAAGGGTTTAGGTGTTTGGGTGCGCATCGAAATTTCAATTGTAACCACTTATGTCCTCTTTCAGAGACGACACGTTCGGCGAGTTCGAGTCGGGTAAGTCAGCCGACAGTCTTGAGTTCGACTGGAACTACCCGTCACAGCAACAGCAACACCACAACCGGAAGACCGTTCAAGTGATCCGACTGTCGGCGAGCGTACACCAGCCGAATGTCATCCACTTGCAGCCCATCGATGGCCACTTCGATCTGGTTTACGACCTTTTCATCCCATCATTCAGTCCCCAGAGATTGAATCAAAAGCACGGCCTAACCAACCGGTGAGCGAGTCTTCACTCTATAGACACTATATTTCGGTACAAAAATAGTTGACTGCCTTTGGGTACAAATCTAATTGAACGCTCAAAAAAACAAGAGACTAAACAGGTTTTAAACAAATCAAATCAGGTTTTGAGCGATCGATAGTAATTGAGTATAAAATTCAAATTATATTTCACTCAAAACTCGATTCGATTCGCCTGAAAGTGAACGTCTAATCACTTAAAGAGCACTTCACTGTCGAACGCATGAAAGCCAGTGTTAATCGAGTGAATGCGAAACTGTGTCTCAACTGAGCTATTCTTGAGGCCAATCACTGCTGTCATCGCTCATTGAAAAGTCCAAACATTACATAAATATTCGACTTTCGGTATAATCGCAACGAATTCCTTGATTTCCCCGAAGAGTTTCATCTTTAATGGTATCGCGAGATCGAGATAAACGATAAATAAGTGATTAGTCTAACAGAGTATTAAAAATTGATGACAAAAGTCATAAAACATTTATCGACGAAAATCATTATTCAATTAATAGCTGAGATCGATATCAAATCAGTTTTCGCTCCTCAGAGTCCATCAACGGAACGGTCGGTCGCGATATAGAGCTCACGGAATAACGACCGGAATGTGAGGCGAATTCAAAATTCAATTGCAATTGATTTCATTACTGACTGTTCTGTCGCTTCTGTCGGCGAATCTCAAGCAAACTGAAAGAGCGATCGCTTTCTGACCCCATTCTCAGCTCAGAGTCAGACCGAAGCGCAGAGCCATTAGAGGCCAAAACAAATCGATCGAAAGAGTCGTTTATCAAAAAACAATGTCAAAGAGAAACAGACTTTTCTTTTTAGCGCACTTTTTCTCTACTCTTCTCTCCTCTCGTGTAAAACGAGTCGACGTTTTTGTCACCAAAATTAATGTATAAACTCTTGGAAATTAAAATCCGTCGCAAACTCTTTGATGTCATTAGTAGTCATTAAGTTTAGTTAATTATCGGAACCGAAGCACAAAAGTTATCTCGGCTTTTGTCAGCCCTCAGACATCATCTCTCAGAGCACACGAGACTCATCACCACTTCAGTGATGGTGAGTCTTGCGATTGGCTTTAAAGAAAAGCAAAATATCCATTAATAACATTAGCATCAGTATCAACAGTATCAAGCTCACTTTTATGTAGATGGAACAGTCCAAATTGATGTCATTACACAACGAATTAGCTCTGTTCATGCAAACAGACTCATAAAAGCATACTTAAAAAGATATTAGCAAGCTAGTAGAATAATTCAGACATCATTCTTGCATTGGAGCATCTGGCTCATTTTTATAAATAGATCGATAGTAAACAGAGAACATAAAACGAGTTAGTTTGCAAAGATTAAATATCATGAGTCCGGAGTGTGCGATCAATTTGTCTAAAGAACGATCCCAATGCTCACAATGATAAAAATGATCATGATGATCTTACATTTGGCGAACCAGAGCTCTTAATGCCATAATAACTTAGAATTATGTCCTTTTGGCCAAAATTACATTCAATCTAATGAACACTTTTGCCTAAAATGAGTCCAATATTTCATAACTTTATTTCTCAGTTTAAACCGAGTCTTATATTACATATAATATGTAATAACTTTTGGGTCGAGAGATACTCACAAACGGCTTAACCGAGCAATTAATCGCCAAAATTAATTCAAACCAATGAAACTGATTCGACAATAAGTAATGCCAATCAATATCTGTGAGACTCGAATGGCAATCAAAAGCGAATCAATAGAGTAACCAATTGTCAGTCAATACAAACCTCTCTTTGCATTCGAGTACTTTCGCCAAGACTTTTGTTAAATCACAGAATCCATAGGTTTAAGTAAAAAGAACCTTATTTTTGGAATCATTCTAATTCTGGACTAAAAGGTCCATAAATTTGTGCGAAAAATGTTCATAAAATCGAATTAAATGTAAAATTTAGCCTAGTTTAGGGATGACCAAGAATTAAGAGGAATATTATTTAGAACAACATAGTTTATGTTGCCACGAAAGAACTCTTGCAAATCTGTGTTTCGTTAGTATAGCTACATTGAAAAATTCCACTACACTTACTCATTCATGTTTATACATAAATTGAATAATGAAAACTGAAAAATGTTTGCTCGCTATCCGTCCCCTCCCGGCGTAGACGCCCGCCCGCACTACACCACGGATAGCAACTGGCAATGAGCCAGGAATTAGTGGGCATTGGCACTGAGCTGTCTTACAGTAAACCTTTTTGCCCTTTAACTCAGCCCGCGATTCACGCTTGACATGACCCAGGGATGCATCCGACGCAGTGAGGGGTGGCTGCTGTGGAGCCCGAGCCATAGGCCGAGTTGTAATGACAGAACTCAGCTTTTCTAATATGCATTGACTTCAGTGTTGATTATTTAATTACAGTTTGATCGCTAAAATAGATTTGACTATTAATAGTTCATATAATTGATAATTGACGTCGATAGGCAAAATGTAACTAGACAGAATCTGTCGAGTTTGGTCATCGCTAAATTAGAACGATTTAAACAGTAAGAGTAGCAAGTTGATTAAGTTTGCGAATCATGTTTATCCGGAACGAATTTAATTAAATGGATTACAGCAGTGATCGGAGAAGTGGTTGCGTGCAGTCGATTAATCAATTAGCTAATAGTGCTGATTGTGATTGTGATCGAGGACAGTGACAGTAGTGGTGGTAGTAGTGGTGGTCAGTGACAATGTGATCAATGCGTTTCAGTTACGCTCACGTAAGCCATTGGGACGAGAGGACGATAATCAAGATCGATATGAGTCAGTTCAAGTACGTGCGGACCATCAATCTGGCCGACTGTCAGCCGGTCAATGCGGTCCACACAGACCACGGACTGGTGATAATCCAGTGCCAAACGCCGGTCACCCATCAGCTCAACGGCCAACTGGTGGTCGACCAGATCAGCGACGCTATCATCTCATACAACGCTCACGTCAGGGCACAGAAGAGCTACCTCTCGCCGAACCAGCACTTTCTGGTCAACGTCCTCCACAACGCCACCACTTCGACCGCCACCACAATCATTGTCCAACGGGTCACACAGAACGGCCTCGAATTCCTGTACGACGTGCGCACCTCTCTGGACATTGTCAACTGCGAGTTCGTCTGGAAGAACGGCAACTATGACGCCATTCTGGCCTCCGGGACGGCCAACCGCGAGGACCTGCTCTACCTCTCGCTCAGCGACGGTCGCGTCGAACTGATCACTGGTATCGGACGGCCGACCAATGGGTGAGTCCAATGACCGCATGACCACAACCAATGACTTGTTACTCAACTCAAGCGATGGTTCACTCAAACAGATCTCATCGGGGAATGGCTTTGTCCTCCCGCTCGCGACTTCTGGCCGTTACGGCCACCGAAAGTGTATTCTTAGTCGATCTCAACACAAATCGTATTCAATGCGAAACCATTCAAAGACATCAGAAGCCAAACACTTTGATCTGGTCTTAAGTGTGTCCACACGACTAGTCCTGTGAGTAGTAGTGTTCGGCCAAACAGTCCGATGTAATCGACTCTTCCTTTCAGTTCCTCTTCTAATCTACTCATTGGATAAGACGTTTGGCGAACTTTAACTTATTTTTACTTTAACTGTAATATAATTATAAAAATCATTTTTTAGAGGATAACAGAGTTTTAGAGCACTTCAGACGAAACAACAGCTAAAAGTGATTTCCGACGACTAAATAAATTGAATTAATTTCTACTTATATTAACATTTTTAACGATAATAAAGAAGAGAAAACAGAAATACTTTTGTGATACAAATCAATGTTTAAACAAACAAAATATCTCTGAACTAGTCATTTGAAAAAAGAAAATCATTCGAATAATCGGGTAAAACACGTTTAAAAAACAATTTCTGTTATGTTATGTAAATCTATTGTACTATTAATTATATTTAACAACAAAAAAAACTTTTTGATTCGTACTTTGGTTTTCGAAATAACAGTCAATTATTGTAAAATATTTATCAAAAATGGAGAATTTGTTTTGATTTTTGGCTAAAAAGAACTTTTTGTGTAATTATTTCACAAAAATATTCGAATAAATAAAAGATTTCAGATTATAAAACATTTTTTGGTGCAAAACATGCAAATGATTTGTGAAAATGGTTTCTATAATACTCTCGAAATACATAACGAGATGTTTAGCCGAGAACTGATGAATGTTAGACATCGAGGGTTTTCTGGTCGTATCCATAATAAGACTAATCAAATGAGATCTAGTAATTACCTAGTTAATATCTATATCTATTTTCTGACTATATTGCAATTGTATTGTCATTCTCAGTGCTGCAAAAATGACCCGTTTTAGAGACAGAGCTGTGCACTGAGTTAATGACTATCCGGCGACTGAGAGCTCGTTTTCAGGACTAGAAGAAATCAGCAAGGTGGAACCGGTAATGATGTCAATCAGGCAAGAGCTCTGACCATCAAAATGATTGCGTCAGTAATAACAAGAAACTAAAAAGTTGTCTGAAAAATATAATAAATGTGCAAAACTTCCCGTTATATGCGGAATACTGTCAGACCATTTGGCCGTCTAATGGGTTATAACGGGTATATAATTTTGCCCCAAATCACACACCGGATGAAATCGGTCCACGACATGGGCGCACCTGATAATGAGCTCTTGAGCTCGTCGTTACGGGTGGCCAACACTTTACGGAATGAAACTTTCTTGGTCTTCAGCAGGAGTTGAACAGTTTGACTGTCGGGATATGCTATCAATTCGAAGGATACCTATAGTAAACACTAATCTGAGTACAGATCGAACAACAAATGTCGCGATACCTGAGCGGCGACTTTCTTCGAGTTGACAAACCAGAGGAATATCATATACAACGGCATTGAACTGATGTATTCGATGCAGAAGCAGAGCGCGCCCTGAACTGAGAGGGTCACCACTCGGAGCACCAGAAACACCAAATAATACATCAGAACTGTTGGCAACAAAAACAATAGGATTGTGAAAGAAAGCGTTCCGATGAAGAGCTGGTCGTTGCCGTAGCTATAGCTGTCCACTCGAGCTCGCAATTGGTTCCACTTTTTGCCGCGAAACAAACGCCACAAAGCGCTCAAACCGAGTACTTGGAGGCCGTAAAGTCTGGCCGCGTAGCCATAGAAGCAGTAGATGTGAATCGTGGCCAACGATACCAAATCTGATAATACACTTATAATACAAGTGAAGCCAAGTATTCCGCAATAGACCAAAGTGTCGACCGTTATTGCGAATAATGGCTGTACGGAGAAGAAAGTGAGATTAGTTTGATTAGATCGTCTCGATTGCAATACCTTGATTATAATCATATAGGTCTTCCACAAATAGATGTGATATAAAAAGAATTGGCCCAAAGCTGTGTTGAGAGGTCGGTTCAGTTTGAGACCGGCCGGCATTCCCATCAGCGTATTGAGAAGGGACTGGACTTCGTTGACTAGATTGTCGGTGTGCTTGAGGGCCACATCCAACCAATAAGACGGAGACGAATAGAAGATCAGAAATAATGTGGTTATTACACCGAAGATCATGTCGATGGCCACCGATGACAAGACATTGCCGACGCCGACACTAATCCGCTTATGTCTTAGCGCTCGAATCGCTTCAATGCAGTGACGAAATTGTCTGAACCGGAACCGCAACTGATTGCCAGTAGTGGTCATCATAATCGTGTCGACCACACCGTTAGTGATCTGAGTTTGGTTGGGAAACCAACTCTTGTTGCGGACGTGTGTTCTGACCACTTTTGGTTTGTTGTCGTTGTGATGGAATTCGATGAAAGAGGCGGTCAGTCGTCGCGGAAGCATAAGTCGCAGATCTGTCTCGAGGTCGCGACTGATCAGTGTTTTGGCGAATTTATCCTTCAATTTGATGGGAAAAGAATTGCAGTCCACTTGAGATAAGTGGTTCTTGAATAGATTTGACGTCCTCTTCAGGGAGTCAATGATGAACTCTACGAATGGCATTCTTCAGGAGGAAACGAATTAATAGTTATGGCTTACAATTAACAGCTATAACAGCCATACCTGTTATCGGAATCATCTTCTTTGCCAAACAGTTGCGAACTCATGAAGTCTCGGGTGTCGTAATGAATAAGAGTGACAACGCCTTCGTCGATGAGTTGGCCGTCGATGAAGCAATATCTCAGATGAAGACGACTGTTGGCGAACCGAAGGCCGCACCAAAACTGTCGGCCAACTGTTTGGCCATTGGAGTCGTGGCCGTTGAGGCCATTGTCAGTCATGTGTAAGCGGCGGTCATTGTTGCCATCGTCAGTCATGTTGTCAATGGTTCCCAAGACTGATATCTCTTCGCTGTCGTACTTGAGTTTTGAGAGCAGTTTGAGTGAAGTCATTGCAGTGATGTTGACGTTCAACGCATTCTTGTCTTTGCGGTAATACCCGAATAGCACTCCATTGGGACTGACGAACAGCTTCGTCGGGATGAAGAGGTTGACCACTGAGGTGGCCATCGGTGGGCGGGCGGTCGCGGCTCTGGTCAACACCACTCGTGTCCGTAACTGGCGATTGACATCACATCACATGCACTGACATAAACATTGGCTTCAATTGAGTGACTCATAAATGACTGCAAATGACTACAAACGGAGCTCTCATTCAACGCAATGCTAATCCAATACAAGGCCACCACTGAAGGGATGCATACGTTTTGGCTTTATTTGTGTCCAAATCGGGATTCAAAAAGGACATAAACAAGATAATTCTTGACACCGCGATGTCTAATTCAAATCTGCAAGAATCACAAGAATGCCAGGAGTGGTCAGAACCGGTCCACTTGTCTAATCGGGCCGAGAGTTGTGCCGAAAATGTCTTGAATTGTGCGCTAAATATGAGACCAGTTTTGGTGTAAAACTCGTTTCGCAACTGAAAACCCGGTTTTAAAGCCCAAAGAATTTTCAGTGAATATTAAACTGAAAATTGAGACCCAGTTCAATGTGTAAGATCCGTATTGACGTGCAATAATTTAACCGAAACAGTATTAACTAACTTATAAATCACATGTAACCCAACACTTATTAATAGTAATTAATATATCGATCGATAAGAAAAATGTTGCAATAATTTCCTGTCGTTGGAGGAAAAGTCGGTTTTTGAAGAGTTTCTAAAATAGTCTCAATAATTGACAGAAAGTAACAAATCATTACATAAATCAGTGACAGACGTAACAGTTTTCCGATTTGCCTATTAAATAGAGAGATAGAGAGCCTTGTAGCAATCATTATTGCAACTAGCAAGCACACCTGACACACCTGGTGAATCACTTGTGACAAGCACTCGACAACCAAGATGAAGACCATTACTGTGAAAGCGCCGGTCAATATAGCGGTCATCAAGTATTGTAAGTCTCAATCAGTTCCTAAAACTATTGTTTGAGATTCCGATTGCTGTCAAAGGGGGTAAAGTCGATGAGGAGATGATAATCCCATTGAACGACTCGATAAGCGGTACCCTCTCTATCGATGATATGTGCGCTCAGACATCGATAGCAGTGAGCGATAAGTTCACTGAAGACAAGATGTGGTTAAATGGACAAGAAGTGGACATTAGTTCCAACAAACGACTGGTCACTTGCCTTAAGAACAGTCAGTATAACCTTTTCTTAAGACATATACCTAACTAATGCCATTGGCAATGACCATCAGTTCGAAGCCAATCACCAGTGGAATGGTCTCAACAACCGGTCCACATCTGTTCAGTGAATAATTTCCCGACGGCCGCAGGTTTGGCCTCTTCGGCGGCTGGTTATGCGTGTCTTATGTATGCTTTGGGCAAACTATTCGGAATCGAATCGGTCGAACAGATCTCAACTCTGGCCAGAATGGGTTCGGGCAGTGCCTGTCGTTCAGTATATGGAGGATTCGTTCAGTGGCTGAAAGGTCACGACTCAAAGACATCGATTGCCAAACAGATTGTCGACGAAAAACATTGGCCAGAAATGCGAGTTCTGGTTCTTGTGGTCAATGATAATCAGAAGGACACGAGCAGTACTTCGGGAATGCAATTGACTGTAAAGACCAGTCCTCTGATGAAGTACAGAGTCGAGTCTGTTCTGCCTGAAAGAGTCCGGCAAATGACTGCTGCCATCAAGACTCGTGACTTTCAAACCTTCGCCGAATTGACAATGAAAGACAGCAATCAGTTCCACGCTCTCTGTGAAGACACATATCCGCCGTTGACTTATATAAACGATACTTCGCGAGCCATCAGAAAGTTTGTCCATAAATACAATCAATACTTTGGCGTCAATCGCGTCGCCTATACCTTCGACGCCGGCCCTAACGCCTGTCTCTACCTCTTGGCATCAGACGTGTCACAAGTGGTCCAACTTTTGCTCAGACATGACAAGAACCTACGGATCAACGGGTCTGTGGACCTAACTCAAGAAATACCGAAACAATTGAACGACTTCTTCGGTCCAACTCCTATCTTAAAACCCAATTCTTTGAGATACATAATCAGCACTCGAATCGGTTCCGGACCGCAGATAGTGACCGACTCTTTGCTCAACGAGACTGGATATCCAAAACGATTGGTCTGAGTGTTTGAAAGATATAATCTTTGTTACTTTGAATGGAGAATAAACTTATTTGTTTACTGAATATAAAAATCAATGACATGAGTGACCAAATTGTGTGAATGCGTTTCATGCGTTTAGCGTTGGCTCACATTTCTCCGCACTGGGAGATAATGACCGGAATCTTGGGCTTATTGTTGGGACCGGTGGGCACGTTCTCGACCTTTCGCATCACTAACATTCCGTCTATAATACGACCTGAAATCGGGTCGAATAGCAAACGTTAGCTCTGATTACCGGTCAGTCAGCCACAGATAAAATGCTTACCGAAGACGACGTGTTTGGTGTCGAGGAAATCACATTTGGCGCACGTTATGAAGAACTGACAGCCATTCGTGTCTTTGCCGCTGTTGGCCTACAATTTACATGCAAACAAACTAGGTTATTGCAAGAACTAAATGACCAGGTCATCTACCATAGAGAGGAGACCAGGCGAGTCGTGCTTGAGAATAAAGTTCTCATCAGGGAACTTTCCGCCGCCAAATATACTCATGATTCCCGTGCCGTCGTTCTGCGGAACAAACGAATCGGTAAACAATTCACTTATCGAAGCCCGAAGTGGTAATACATTGACAAAGTCTCCGCCCTGGATCATGAAGTCTTTGATGACCCGGTGAAACGACGAGCCTTTGTAACCGATCGGAACGCCGTCTCTCTTGTACTCTCCGGTGCAGAACTGTCTGCGGAATCGGTTCACAAACTATTACAACATTTTCGACTAAATTTACGATAATTACCGAAAATTTTCGGCAGTTTTCGGAACGATATCGGAGAATAACTCCATTTTCATGCGACCGACTTCTGTGGAGCCGATCATAATGTCGAAGAAGACAACCGGATTGGACGGATGTCTCAGTTGGGATTGAATCTGATTCCAATTGGCCATCACTGATGAGGAAGAATGACTTCTTGAGTGATCTTCAGATCAGTCTTCAAAACATTCAAAGGAGACAACGCTTCCTAACGACACGTCACGCCAAACCTGATAACTGAACACATGATTAGTTCCTTTTTCATACGGTTCTAATCAGTTTGTCGTAAAGTTATAATGAGAACCGCTTGTAAAAGGTCTCAAAGTTATTGAACTGACAATATTTCAGTATTTGTTTACCTTTTACTCGTCAGTTGTAAACCGATCGGCAAAACGACTGCCAACTGAGACCACAAACAATCGGCCGAAGAAGCTATCGGCAGACACAATGCCCGGCATATATAGCGTGTATATTATCTCTAAAAGTGGAGGATTGATATACAACTATGACTGCGAACAGAATTTCGTGTCCTCGGAGGCCGAGAAGACATTCGGCTTTCCGCTGGACATTAAACTCGATTACATTCACCAAAGACTTACCGTTACGTTCGGACAGAGAGATGGCATCAAAGGTGTGGACACAGACGTCGGTTCCGATCACTAATTGGTTTCTTTCGGTAGTTGGTTACGCTTTGCAGTCCATCAATGGTCAGCCGATCAGTGGCCGCAAAATGGGTGACAAAGATGTGATCGACGACATTCTGGCCAATGAAGACAATTATCCAATCAACCTGAAGTATGGCAACAATGAGAGCCGAGTTTATATTGCAATGTATTTGTCCTCAGATTCGGTTTAATGCGATTGACGACAAACGAGAAGATAGTGTTGTCGTCGATGTTTCACTCACTGTACGCCATCGCCGCCCTTCAGATCGGACAACGGAAGGACCAGAAGATGAAGAGCTCTGGCATTGAAATGATGGAAACCAATAACTTTCGGATCAATTGCTTCCAAACGATGACTGGCGTTAAGTTCTTAATTGTTTCCGATCTGACAGTTCCCGCCAATAAAGACCTTCTCCTGAAGAAGATATACGAGTTGTACACAGACTATGCGCTGAAGAACCCGTTCTATTCATTAGATATGCCGATCAGGTCTGTAATCAGCGATAAATTCAATGATTTGTTGATTTGACTCAATTTGTTCGCTCATTTCAGGTGTGAATTATTCGACAATAATTTGCAATCAATTTTGGAACAAAACGAAAAGACACCGATTATTAGCAATATTTAGGTTCTTACCGTTCCGCCGGGGAAAGACTGCCCCGATAAGTTAAGGGAGGCCGGTCGTTCGCGGGGGGTAAGTTTCTAGTG
>JAQGBE010000917.1:0-13693 GCA_034698225.1 Scheloribates latipes | reverse complement strand
CGTCTCCACTCCTCTCAAGTGTCCGCTCTGTCACTCGATATGTGCGCTCATCTGAGCCCTGCATCGCTTGACCACTGGGCCACTGACCATCACTGACCATCACTGACCATCACTGACCATCACTGACCATCACCGCTCATCTGCTAATGTTTTCCCAGTATAGTTGTTGTATAGTTGTAAGACTTGACTATTGGTGTAAAGTTGATGAGAAAGTATATATCAATTTAAATGATTGATTAGTTTGCAAAGCAATGCATTCGATATAATGATTGATAACTTGATGACAGCTGTCATTGATTCTGGTATTCGCCGAACCAATGCTGACCACTGACAGAATCGCCCGAATCGACCCGGAGGTCATATACTCAGACCATGGGAATCAGTCACCGATTGGTTGATAGGCTGTCGTCAGACGTGACGTCTCTTATCTGAGAGACGAGACAAACAAGTTTATAGCCATACATATTGTGAATGCCATCAACACAACCGAAGAACTGATCCAAACCGCGATAATAGACCGCCACAATGATGCTGAACAATTGTCTTTTGCTGGCCAGGACTGTCAAATACCAGTCACTTCGGGTCAGCCCTTCATTGGTCCGCCAACTGAGCACTTCTTCGGTGCTTAATTCCAAACTTTGTTCCGATGTCTCCGAAGCCATCAAAGACGTGAAGGACGGCTCACGACTGATGGTCGGAGGCTTTGGCTTATGTGGTATTCCAGAGAATTGTATCTCAGCGGTGGTCAAGAAAGGAGTCAAAGGTCTGACTGTCATTAGCAATAACGCAGGCGTTGAAGACTTCGGACTCGGATTGTTGCTGAAGAATAATCAAATAAAGCGAATGATAGCTTCATATGTGGGCGAAAACAAGAACTTCGAGCGTCTGTTCTTGGCAGGTGAGCTCGAGCTCGAGTTCGTGCCTCAGGGCTCACTCGCCGAACGGATTCGGGCCAAAGCGGCCGGCATTCCGGCCTTCTTCACGCCCACCGGACACAACACTTTGATCCATTTGGGCGGCGCTCCGGTCAAATACAAAAAGGACAAATCGGTTGAGATATACAGCTCTCCAAAAGAAGAGCGAATTATAAACGGAAAGCCATATGTGTTGGAAGAGGCGATGAGAGCCGACTTCGCTCTGATCAAGGCCTGGAAGGCAGATAAAGCCGGGAATGTCGTGTTCCGGCGGACTGCGCGCAACTTCAACCCCATCATGTGTAAGGCGGCCGACTTCTCGATTGTCGAGGTCGAGGAGATCGTTGAGGTCGGGGAACTGCCTCCCGACCACATTCACGTGCCGTCCATATATGTGGACAACTTCTTCAAAGGCAGTGAATATATAAAGAGAATCGAGAAGAGAGTGGTTCGCAAACCGAAGGACGAAAGCGCCGGAAAATCCAATTTAGACCCACAAAAACAGAAAGCAATTGATTTGAGGAACAGAATCGTGAAAAGAGCGGCACTCGAGCTCAAGGACGGGATGTTCGTCAACCTCGGCGTTGGAATACCTGTTCTGGTCACCCAATTCATTCCTAAAGATGTCCAAGTTCATTTCCACAGCGAGAATGGAATTCTGAGTATTTGTCCACTTTTCAGATCAAATTTCCAATTATTCTTGTTATGAGAACTTTGAGGACAACATAAGATAATCAAAAAGCTATCTATCAATAGAGCATTTGATGAGCATTTGACAAGCACATCCATGTTCTATGTTTTAGCTATTCAAGCTTAAGGAACGACAGAGGATTAGATTGACACTACTCTAGCATATATTTGGATGTCTTGAGTGTGTTGATTGCGAACTAACCCTATTCGCTAGGAATGGGTCCCTATCCGGAGGAGCACGAAGTCGATCCCGATTTGATCAATGCGGGCAAAGAGACGGTGACAGTACTTCCTGGCGCATCATTCTTCAGCTCTGACGACTCGTTTGCACTGATTCGCGGCGGACATCTGGACGTGACTATGTTGGGCGCGATGCAGGTCTGACCGGAGCTACAGTTCTGGCGATACTCGCGCGACAAATACTGACTGAGTCTGACTTTAGGTGTCTGAGAGGGGAGATCTGGCCAATTGGATGATACCGGGCAAGCTCATCAAAGTCAGTATAAATGACCACGACATTATCATCTAATCGATCGAAACAACTGATTTTTTAATCGCTTGCATTGTCTTCTATTCCACATCCAGGGTAATGTTGCGCCAAATCCATGTCGTATTTGGCTCACCAGTGCATTGTGAATGTCAGGTATGGGCGGTGCCATGGATTTGGTCTTTTCTTACATCGCGGGCACGCGAGTGATAATCACAATGGAGCACAACAGCAAGAACGGCGAGGCCAAGATCGTGAGGGACTGCTCGCTTCCCGTGACCGGCAAGAACTGCGTCGATATGATCATCACTGAAAAGGCGGTCTTCAAAGTGAGTAACTCTGGACTGACTTTGATTGAGATCGCAGACGATTGCAGTCTCGATGAGCTCAAGAAGTGTACGGACTGTGACTTCAATGTGTCGCCAGATTTGAAGCCAATGCGACAAATCGGCGCTTAATTGAGTCGTTTGTTACCGATTTGTTTCACTACTAATTGCTGCCAATTATAGACTGATTTCATATCTGTTTCTGTTATTCAAAGTTTAAATTTTTTATAACTTTTATAAATAAAAGTACAAAAGAAATCAACCAATCAGTTGACTATCTTGGTTGACTATCTTGGTTATTTTAATTGGCAAATCAAATTATTTTTTGATGATAATTAGAATCACTTGTTTATAGTTTGTTGTCAAATAAGACTAGATATTAGAATATAATTGAATTCTAGCACTAAATAAAAAGACAAAACAAATGCTAATTAAAGTAATATAAATTCCGATCGCATTATAAACAAATCGCGTTCCAAATAGTATCCATACCATGGAATCATTCCTCATCAGCGTTGAAGATAATGCGACAGCGAATAGCTTTAAGATATAATGTTATTAAATATTAATTAAAGTAATAATCATTTAATCACTTAATCAACACTCACTTGGATTCCATTCAAAAGAATGTATTTGAAGACAATGTTTGTCAATGATCTCAAATAATTGTCTTCTTTTGTTTGGTCTGATGTCACGAGTAATAGCAGTGGAAGTGATATCACATTCAATATTTTGAAAGAAAATGCGTCTAAAATGACCTAAAATTATAAGAATAGTGTCATTGATATGATTGAGGCGACGGTCAGTCACTCACAGGTATCGCATAATTCCAAAACTGTTTGGTCTGAACCGGAAATGTATTGATATATGGAATCGAATCGATTGCCACGAAATGAGTTATCGTGAAGAACGCGGTCGAAGACAGTGTATACCAAATGATGACCAAAATTAGATTGTTTTTACATTTCAATTGACGGCAGATAAGCAACAGAAGGAGAGAGGCGATGGAGAATGTGAGTAAGGCAGTGGCGGTCTGGCCCACACCCGACGCCACCAGAATCTGAATGGCACTCACATAGAGAAGTGAAGTGCAAATCACTAAACCGTTAGTCAAGTCGTGTCTCTCGAGTCGGACACTGAATAAGAATAATAAAAGAATAGAAAATACGTTCAAATATAAGACAGTTTTGGCCACAATTTGTTCGTTGCCTGAAAGGAGTTTTTGCTTAATGACAGGACTGGCGGCCGACAGAGCGAAGTGACCGCAGAGGCAGACACTGCTCAAGACTGTCGAGTATTTGATCAAAGTATTGGACAAATTGTTGTCTTCACTCGTTTCACATCTAATCAACAGATATATTATTGGAATTATGATCACAACTAATAATAGAAATTGTGATACGAATTGATCGCCGATATAGTGATCGACTGATGTCTTCCAGTTGTCACAAATCACTTGATTGTCGTGACATCGAAGAAGTTCTTTCGCTAATCGAAGCAAAATAATTAAACAAAGACTCAAAAATTGTAATAATCTTTCGCTAATATTTTTGGACTGAAATAACAATTTTGTGAAATTCAAGTCAAATAGAAATAGGATTAGAAGTGATTGTAATGTGAAATGAGTTACGATATGTTCGGAAATGACTATTCCTTTCGACAGACAAACGATATTTGAAATGAACGGAATTGCTATGAAAATAGTGTCGAATGTCCAGACATTTCTCATTAAGTCCTTATAACTCGAATACAATCGTTTGTTCGATATTATTGCCCACAGTTTTGGCACAAATATAAATCCGATCGACATTGCGATCGAAGTGACGGCACTCAAGAAGAGTGTATCGAAAAGAATGCTCTTATGAAACGAGAGACTGAGTGCTCGCAACAGACTAGCGGTGAGTCCGCCCATCGCCAGACCGATCAGCGATTTGGTGCAAACGTTAATCAGATTGTTATTAGAAGAGAGGCAATGAATGGCAGAAATGTTGGCAAAACACGACAAAAATATTACAATAAGACCACTGCAGAGGAATCTGATGTCAAACGAAGCCGAATGTAGTCTCAGATGAGATCTGAGTTGAGTTATGTAGTGATCGTAATTACTCCGAAGCTCTTTTAGAGACTGAATGGTCGCCAACTTGTCGTCACTCGGGATGTGATTCAATAGAACCCAATTTCGGTCATAACGTTCCAAAAGTTCATCCAATTGTCTCTGAATTAGTTTCGGCAAAGTATATGACAATTGGCTGTAAGTAGCGATATATCGTTGAATTTGTGCCACATTTATCCTGAGCGCAGAAATGCTGGTCCAAAGTGATTGAATCGATTCTATGTCTTCATGACAGGCAAACTCTGGCGTCGGTCGGAGATTCTTGCAATCCATTGGGAACTCAAACAAAGAACTGATAGCTTTTCCCAAGTTTGAGAAGGGAATCGGTATTCCAACCAATAAGGCAATGGTCGGAACCAAGTCTATCGTCTCCACCGATGATTGAGAGATCTTATTAGCAAAATAAAAGACCTTTAAATGCCATCAGAAATCAAAAGCTCAGCGATTCTTACGTCTGAAGACAAATGCTGTGAACTAAATGCCAGAAGAAATGAATGGCTTTTTGGAAATGAATTGATAATATTTTGATTGAATGTATTGCCGATAATAAATAGAATTGTTTTGTTGTCGTCTTCAAGAGTGGATGCGATGTCGTAAAGCAATCGCTTGATTTGCTGCGAGTGGTTCAGTGCTTGCGAGCGATTGTGGCCCTCAATGGTCGGCACTTCAGATATAAGTAGCTGCCAGTCATCCGATTGGATCTCTTTCACCAATTTTGTACCGAAATTTGAATTCTGATAGCAATCCATCAATTCTTTCATCACATTAACAAATTTCTTACCTCTGCTGGTGAGTCGAAGAACACTGTCTTATCAAACCATTTAGTGATATACAAGTTTTTGCGATTATCTGTAACTAAGGTCACATTTTTGGATTTTGTATGAAACTGATGGATCAGATTGTCTTCTATTAAGTCAATCGGTTTGTGGTCACTATTCAGTTGAATAAATGTCTGCAATCCTCCGGTTATTATTGATTTCAAGGCTTGCGCTGAAGAAAGTGACGGCATTTCAGAAAGTTTTAAAACTTTTGATTGCATTTCATATTTCAGACGAAAATCATTTATAAAATAAGAAAACTCGTCGTCATTAGTGATACTATTGTCATCAGAGTTGTAGACCACGGCATCGGTAATCACAAGAACGGCTCTGTCATAGCGGACACCGAAACCACATCCGGGAGTTCCGCTTTGGACAGAATCGCCGCTTTCGACCGAAGACAGCAATTTAGTGGTCGACTCATCGCAAGAACTTTTCTTTGCAATGGTCTGTCGAACCACAAGGAATCCGTTGGCGAAAATGAATAAACCGATTGAATACAGGGAACAGATTATCACCAAAAGAAGTGAAGTGTAGAGGAAATAAAGTTTTTGATTCATTGCCCACAAGTTTTGTCACTTGAAAGTCACAAAAGTCTGTCTGTAGTCAACACATTGAAAGTAACGGTCAGCTACTGTTCAGTAGACACGGCCACATAAGATGATAATAGCGATGGCCTCTGCGGTCACTGTCCAGAGAGCCGACCAGTGGTTCAATCGGTGAACCGATGTTTGTAAACATATGTAAACAACATATGATTTGACGCATGCGTTGAGTCAACTGTCGGCCGCTTTGCATCATTTTCTTTGCATCCAAATGTTGGCCAAACAATTACTTCCGATCTCTTGTCTGAAGACACGTTTGGCTACCCTTTTGAAATGCAACTCCAGAGTTGTTTGTCAAGTGAGGAGTTTGTCTTCGGATAACTTCCAGAACATAGTAATCAAACCGAAAAGCAAGGTTTCGTCGTCGGGCAAGACTCACGTGAACATTGGCACTATCGGCCACGTTGACCACGGCAAGACCACTCTGACCTCGGCCATCACCAAATTGTGCGCTGAAATGGGGTTCTCCAAGTATATATCGTTTGATGACATCGACAAAGCGCCCGAAGAACAGTTGAGAGGAGTGACAATCAACGCCTCGCACGTCGAGTATATGACCAAAAGCAGACATTACGCGCACACCGACTGTCCCGGACATCGCGATTACGTGAAGAATATGATTTGTGGCACTTCGCAGATGGACGGCGCCATTCTGGTGGTGGCCGGCAGTGAGGGACAAATGCCGCAGACGAGGGAACATCTGATGCTTAGCAAACAGATCGGAGTCAATAAGATTGTGGTTTACATAAACAAATGCGATCTCATTGACCAAGAAGTGAGAGATTTGGTCGAAATTGAGATGAGAGAGTTGTTATGCAATTATGGCTTCGATGGCAATGAAACGCCTTTTGTCTTCGGTTCTGCTCTGATGGCGATGAGTGGCGACAAATCAGAGTTAGGACAGCAGTCGATAGTAAAGCTCTTGGATTGTCTCGACTCTTACATCACTCCACCCGAAAGGGACATCAAATCCCCGTTTATGATGTCCATCGAGTCGAATGTGTCCATCACTGGCAGAGGAACCGTTTGCATCGGCACAGTCTCCAGAGGACAGTTGGCCAAAGGCGACGCCATCGACATCATCGGATGGGATCAGTGCATCCATTCGGTGGCCATTGATATTCACCAGTTCGGTACGGACCACATGAGCACAACTCTTTGAATTCTGACTTTACCGCCACTTATAGGCCGGTCTGTGCCCTCGTGTGAGGCCGGAGACCACGTCGGCATTCTCTGCAGAGGTTTGTCTCTTCCATGACAACTCTTGAGCGTCACTCTACGTCTCTCTCACTCAGGTCTCAAATCGACCGGAATTAAGATCGAGAGAGGAATGGATATCGTGAAGGCGTCCTCAGTAGAGCTGAACAACCGATTCGAAGTCGACTTGTATTTGGTGGCCACCGGTGAAGGCGGCCGAGGGAAGCCCATATCCAACCGATTCATTCAGCAAATATTTAGTCGGACGTGGAGTGGCGGCGCCCGTTTGGACGTGCCCGACGAGCAAGGTGGCATTCTGATGCCGGGCGACCATGGCAAGGTGCACCTCACGCTCCAGTTCGGAATGCATGTCGAGATCGGTCAGGCGTTCACCATAAGAGAGCACAATAAGACGATAGCCTCGGGAATAGTGACCGGCTATTTGCCGCCCGTGGCAGTCGACAACAACAACCTTGGCAAACTCAAGTTGCCCTACGGCAAACTGAATAGTCAGCAAAGCAAATAAACGTTTAATTTTTAACTACGTGTTTGTCTATACATAACGGGATTAACCACCGAATAAAAGATGAGTTGTGGCCAGAGGTGGCCATCAGGAGAAAAGACCGACTCTTCAGTGGTGACCATCGCCTGAGAGGCACTTCAAACCAACCGCTCCTTTGCTTTGGACGTAATTTTCGTTTCGTTGTAACCAAAGATTGTCTTCAGATTGCAATCCAAGACAACAATGACAGACACTGTGGTGTTTGAGGACACTTATGAAGACATCGAAGTCGACGAAGACACTGATGGCGCGAGAATTGTCTTCAAGTCTGACTCAAAAGTTGATAAAACTATTAGTGAAGAAGAATTGGAATTACTTTATGAGTCGTTTGATATAAATTCGGATCAAATTAACCGAAAATTCAGTTCTTGGCGTTTGGATGTCATTCACATCCGTGGCGTCCAAGACATGAGTTCCGAAGACATTCTCAAGTATTTCGATAACTTTGAGACCAAATCCATCGAATGGGTGAATGACTTGTCCTGTAATGTAGTCTTCACTGATCGGAAGGCCAGTGCCGTCGCTCTGAAGACACTCACAACGGGTCTGGTCTTCAAATCCAACGCTTCGGTTGCCGACAAAAGCCGAGTGGCCTTCGATGTGATCGATGCCGAATCACTTTCGGTGCCGATTCCGCCCTCATTCCGGTGGGCACTCGGAGTCAGTCATCCGAAGTCCAAAGCTCTTCTGCTGCGGTTCGCGACCAACTCGGACAAGAAGGCGGCCATTCATCTGCCAAACACTCGGTTCTGTGTCAGGAAAAGAACTAATCCATTGTTAGCCACAAATTTTAAGCGCTCTCGTGAGGATGAGATCGAAATCAAAGCCAAACGGTTCCGAATGCGAGCCGACGAAGAACAGCAACGCGTCCATCAAAGAGTGGCCCCAAAGATGGCCAACTCACGGGTCGATAACTCTGCCGACAATAAGACGGGTCGCAAATCAATTTGGGACAGACTCGACAGGGAAACCAGAACCGAAACCTTCTCTCCGACCGATTCGCATATGATTCGCATTTCTGTCGACAATTCAGATAATTTCAAGAAAACTCTTTTATCGGACAAAGAGTTTTCGGACAACTCTTTGAGGTCTACTATATCTGTGGTCAATAGGACTAAGAGTGCCGGCGCTCGCACTCAGACAGACCTCAGGAGTAGAATTGGACTCAAAAAGTTTTAAAGATTTAAATCGCAAGAAGTCTTCATTTCGTGTAATATATTGAAATCGAAATGACATTAGATTTGTCGCCATTTGTCTCATCACTTGTGTCGACAAATCTCTCATCGAATCACATGTTTTACTGTTGACCACAAGTGACGGATCAATGATTTCATACGACACTTGAATTCCAATTAAATAATCGAAAAAATCATTTTATTGTTTGTGTTCTATGAAAGCCAATCAGACATTGGTTTGAATTTCAGTCGTCTATAGATTGATATTCAATGCTAGAAATGATATTACAATGAATTGAATGCAATTAAACTATTTCTGACAATAAATACCTTTTTATACGAATATTAAGTCAAAAAACAATATAAACACAAAATTGTTGTCAAAACTCGTATCGATTGGTCGACTCTTTTGGTTGGAAATGATTCTAAAATGAAAAACCTTTTGATATATTTGTCTAATGTTTGGTTCGTTTTAGTTCTAATTGAAGTATAAACTCATGAAAATTATTAGACTTTTGAAACTAAATTATAAATAATTTACAATTTAATTGCCATTATTCGAAGGCAAGCCATCGCTCGGAGTGTTTGTTTCGGTCTTCTCTTTCTTCACTTCGACGGATTCCGTTTCCATCGCCGACCCGTTCTCCGAATCATACCTTCTTTTCCTGGATTTGTTGGGCAGCGGATCGACGCCAAGAATTTTGTAGATCTGTCGGAACGCTATCAGACGTAACGCGTGCTATACATACAGACAGACAGAGAGAGAGAGAGAATGAGCAATGCATGACAAGACTGTCGACCACTACGACCACAATACCTGAGCCGATGCAGTGATGTCTTCCCTTTCTTGTCGTGTGAGCGATGCCAACGCGTCTGTCGGCTCCTTTTCGCACGGGTCCAGCAGACCATTGCCACCGGGAAGAAGAATACCGGAAGCGATCGCCTCGAAAGAGTGTCTGAGAGCCTCTCCCGGAGCCAAAGGCTCGCCGGCGCTTGAAATCACTTTCTCTGTGAGCAGTTCGACCGCCTGTTTGACACATGCAAGCGGTTAACACATGTGATCATTGGACTATCAACCAGGTTCTTACCCAAAGACTCAACTTGGACCAGGTCGGCAGTCTCTTGCATAAGTCGCGGAACAGTCGGATCACCATTGGCGCGGGTTGGAGGTTAGCCACTCTAGCCTAGAGAGACAATGCAATGCCATTAGTGGTTACTCTGCAGTCGTCAGACCGGAGATCACTCTTTCTGATTGCGTTATCTTAATAACGAGTGACACAAGAATCGTGTCTTTCGTTGCAGTTTTGAACTTTCGACTCTCTTCTCAAAATAAGGGGCTTTTATGAGATTGAATTGAATTGAAGTGAAATCAATTAATTGTGTCTAATGTGCCCCTCATTTAACTAAAGACGTCTTTCCAGCCTTTAAGTTACGTTCAATTGAAATACTGGTCATAATAATCATATCATATCATAATAAGAGAGGTAACAAACAAACTAAACAACACTGGTATCAAAGGCTGAAAAGCAAAAAGGAAGTCCAAACCTGGAACCATTTGGCGTGTCTGAGCGCTGCCAAGGAATCGACACATTTTTGTCGATCGAGCAGTTGTTTGGGCTCTTTGGCCATCTCTAACACCTCTAAACGAAGAGCAAACACACGTAAGCGTCGGCACAAGAGATGGTCTGAGAGATGGCATATCCCAAGTGAGTCAAGAATAATGATCTCAAAGCTCATCACTCCATCGTCACGATGTCAGCCAGTCCTTCAACACTCTCCCCTCTCCTCTCCTCTGCGGACAATACTTGTCATACGTCTAATACAGGTGTCAATTGAGGGGAAAGTATTGAGTGAATAGCGCTTTACTGTAATCTGTAACAAAATCTTAGCAGTTCTTTGACACATCCGTTGGATCAGTCAAAGCAATGTCAACAACGCCTTACAATTGTTGGCTAATCTTGTCTACTGTTCACATACCCGGCTGAGCGCTGCCATCAGTCACGTTCTCCTCGCGAACCAAAGGCGATGTCAGCGATACGTTGGCCGTTATAATCGGCTCCGACTTACTGCTGATCGAGAGACCCGACTCGTGGACCTTCATTACAATGTCGAACGACTCGCTCGATGAGACCACCTTTGAGTGACAATCAGTTGATCACAAAAGAGTTGACATAAAGCGCTAACGTTTGTCACTTACCTGCAGTTGAGAAGGAAGCAGATCAACGATTCTCTGAAGCAATTGTTTGGTCGGCTTCTCAGCGCAAATCACCACTAAATCAAACTCCTTGTCGCCGGTCAAGAGAAGGCCTTCGGCCAGAGGGCCGACACGCATCAGGCCTTTCATTTGCCGGTGGGCTGATTCGTCAGATTTGGATTCGCCATCTTTTTGTAAGCTTTTATTTTGGTCGTTGGCTGTGGAGGTCGTAGTGTTGTCCAGACTCGACATATCTTCGAACTCGCGCTTTATTATGTCATTCATGGCATTCGCAGTGTCCTCTTCGCTAATCTTGTCGGACACCAATTTGAGTGCTCTTTCCACGCACGACACCAAATGGTGCACTTCATCTAACTCTTCCTCTTTCGGACATATCTCCGAATGCTTTTGCATAATATGAATGTCGTCCCAAGAATTAGAATTACTGCCTCTTCGATAAGGCGGAGGAATAGACCCCATAAAACTCGGCGCAAAGCCCGGCGGCGGCACCGGAGCCATGTGTGGCGGCGGCGGCATTGGCGGCATCGGAGGGCCGAGTGGTCGCGAGTCGTAGTAGCGGTTGGTGTTTGGTCCGTACCAGTCGTTCCAGTATTGGACGTCTCTCTTGAAATAGCGACGCTCTTTCATATCAGTCAACTTTCTGTGCTTAAGACTAGGTTTAACGTCGACCACCAAATTTGGATCGACTTTCTTCTTGTACTGCAACCGATGTCGACGTCCTTTTAGATGCATTTCTTTGGCGTTCGGGTCGTTGAACCGACAGTCGCAGAGCTTGCAGTAAAAGCTGACCACTTTCTGGTCGTCGCCTTTGATTTCGTCGATATAGTCCTGTCCGACAGGTTGTGCATCACTTTTCTCGATGTCCAGCAGTGACACCGTTTCGGCGACCGAGAACTCTGGCTGTGACTGTTGTCCGGCAGCGGTCACGTTCTCGGCCGTCGAGTCTTCTTTGAATTCAGCCGAACCAGTTGTATGTAACCGTCCGCCGCCAACAAAATTGATTCGCGGAGTTCCTAACACTTTTATTTTGGATGTCGACGCTGTTGCTGAAACGCCAGGTGTGACGACTCCGGTTGGCTTAACACTTGTCTTACTTGAATTGGCGGCTATCACCGTTGGATCCGTCGAAGGAATGGGTTTCCCTAATTTTGTGTGCAATTTAACCACTTTCTGGTGTTTGGCGCCGCGAATGTGTGCCGCGTAGGCGTCGTTGCCGGTGCAGGTCACGTCGCACAGCTCGCACCGCAGCGACACCCCGCCCATCGCGGGACCATGCTTCTTGGCGGGCGCGCCGCCCGACTTCAGCTGAGCCTCTTTCTTCTTGTGTCGCTGGCCCTCCAAATGCTCTTTATAAGTTTGAGGACCGGCACAACTAATTTTACACACCTTTGAAAGAATTAAATCAATATATAAATTGCATTTTCATCGGCGGTAATGTCTTACTTCGCAATAATGCAATTGCTGTACGCTTTTCGTGGTTTTCGGTTTATTTCCTTTCATTTGTTTTTTGAAATTCCAATTCGAAGATTTGTTATTTGAATAAATAGCAGAAGAAGTTTGATCTTCAGTCCCGGGGACAGTCGTCTGTTGGCTATATAGCGCCGCTTTATGGGCAACAAAATGAGATTAGGATTGGATTGCAATGCGAGACATGAGTGCAATACTGGCCGCATAGTTGGTCACTACGGAGTTGTATGTATTGGTATATCCGGCCGCAGCAGAGCCGTACGGATAGGTCGTCGCTTGGCCTGAGCTCTGGTATTGGCCGGAATCCGGGGCAAACCCAACGGTTCCAGTGGTCGGCTTTAAACAGACATCAAATTCCGATTTAAAATTATAATCATATATATGACTGCAATTAAATGTCTATCAATGGCTGACTATTGTCAGAACTCTATTGACAATTCAATAATTTGATAATCAATTTGGATCTCAAGTTTCGGCCAGGTTGCAGTTCAATGGGCCGAGGTATAGACCAGCCCTATTCGATGTGAAAAAAGCTGGAGAACATGATTTTGACACTAATAAAAATGTAGAGGGTGTTATTTCTGAAATTTTCAAAAATTATCATGGTGGTTCCAAATAATCTTTTTTCAAGAACCTAAACATATAATACATGAATTAGGTCTGCCATTTGACGCTGAATACGAATATGAAATTTAAAAAATTCTACCACTTATGGTATTAATTTTTTCCAATCAAATAATGTGTATTTTCATCATGCTAAATGAAAAATATATCATTTGGAGCCACCATGATAATTTTTGAAAATTTCAGAAATAACACCCTCTACATTTTTATTAGTGTCTGAATCATGTTCTCCAGCTTTTTTCACATCGAATAGGGCTAGTCTATACCTCGGCCCATTGAACTGCAACCCCGCCAAATCGGTTGATTAAAAATAAATATTAATTGCAAAATGATTTTATTATCAAAGTTATCGATATATTCAATCAATTCTCTGAAACAATGACTTTGAGACATATTTTTGCAACTAATGAAAGTTGTCTCGAGTTCTTGAGGCGAGTGAAAAGTTGAAACGCTTCGGCGGACACACTTTGATGGCTTCGGGTAATCACATCTCCGTGACT
>JAQGBE010000916.1:0-13694 GCA_034698225.1 Scheloribates latipes | reverse complement strand
TTTGGAAAAATCATGGGAAAAATCGATGGTAAGGGGGGACCCTTTGCTATTTCTCGGACCCTGTCTAGGGGGGGGGGATTTTCCCAATTTTCGCCTCTAGGGGGTGGTTTTAGGAATCCCCCTATTCGGCATGTCTGATTTAACAGTTTGTCCAAAAAAATATTATTGAATTAAAATGTGCTCAAACTCAATCAACATAAATAATAATAACTTCATTCTTGGAGCGAACCTTGGAGCTAACTCAAGAACATTGGAGCGAACCAGTTTTTATAAGTATTGAACTGTCAATTATGGCTATAATTTTAATTTCACCAAGATAATATGTACTAGCTCATCTCAACTTGCACTCAAAGTGCCACTCTAAATTGCACCATAATCTTCTAATTTCGTATCTAGATTGAAAATAAACCAATTGATATGTACAGAACGTTCGGAATCAATATAAGGTTAATAACAGTGTTTGCCACGCATACCCCTAAGTAGTTAGTTGGGGATATGCGGACACTTCAATGCGGATACTGTATGTTGGCTGCTGATATCTGACTCCTATTATTATTGGTGAGGGGCTAGGTAGAGCACGATTCTTAGCGATATGCTGGACCCCCTAGCAGCATGAGCGTACTTTTTGTGAGAATTGAACTTCACCTAGGTGCACTCCAGAATAATGATTTCATACAAGAATCTATTTTCGAATCTCACAAGCTCTTCCTTAACTAATGCAAGGTCACTGAACAGTGTTTTTCTATGAAAAATCTACCACTAAAGATTCTATTAATTAAGTATCAACTATGTTATTCATCAACTGATTACATGTGCTAACGGGGCAACCGTAACTCTAATAGCCGAATATCACTTAGTGTCTAACTTATGTAGTCCCGAACATAGAATTGATATCATCACACTTATAACGAACAGAGCTTGAGCACTGCTACTAGACCAAACCCATATCCTTATTGATTCACCAACTATTTTCTGAACTTGGTTTATACCAGAATAATTACAGTTAGTGTTGCCAGATCTCCTTACTTAGTAAGGATTTTCCTCACTTTGGCCAATTTTGTTGTCCTCCTTACTAGAGTCTAGTAAGAAGAATGTTAGCTCCTTGCTTTCATAAAATAATTACTAAAATGAAATAAATAAGTGAGATTTAGTTTATTAAATAGGCTGTAATGTAAAAACATAGCTATCAAATGATGCAATAATATTACAGCCACAGAACATTTCATCATTATTTCGATATATAACACTTTATGCGTAAATAATTCTACATTTGGGCTGATCAGAGAAATCGGATGTCATTGTCATCAACCAGAGCTGAGATTTGCATTAAAAATTATTTCAAACAATTGTATTGAATTCAAAAATTTGTTCAAAACAATTAAAAATGTATTAAATCTGCCAAATCTAATGATAAATATTCATTTAAAACTCCTTAAATTGAAATTATCGAGATCCTTACTTTCTCCTTACTTTTAAATCAAAATATACTTACTTTGCAAAAATTATTGAGTAAATTTTGTGGGTTAGCTCAATCCATATCCAGCAGAGTTGACTTGAACGTAGTTTCATCAAATATGTGAACGATAGGCGACTGCACTATTCGTGTGCACAGACAGAACTAACCTTATTAGAGATGTTACATACTTTATAATTACATTATTAACTTAATTACGTCATTGAGTTCGATATTAACAAGATGGCTTACAGCACATCTTCAACACTCCCACCTAATGAGAACTCAATGAGCTTGCACATAAATTCAAAAATTCCAACTTAAACGGCTCCCACCGCTTCTAGTTAAACATGAAACCTTAAATCTTGGTGAATCACTTTTACGCTCCAACTTTGCGTTCTTGCAATATTCTTGACCATCTCTTGGTCTGATGCCTCGATCTCTGAATCTCTGGACCTCTTTATCTCTGGATCTCTGGATCTGAACTGGATCTCTTATTCCAGCTCATTTGGCATCATTCTGTTTGCTTGACGCTCTGCACGATGCACCAGATCTTCCCACGAGACCTTTTCATCGTCCCTTCCAACCTTGTCAGGCTCACCATGACCACCCAGTCTAACTCCGCCATTAACTTTTTTGCGATACGGAGGACGATGTCTGACACCCTGGGTCTTTCTCTTACTGTGGTTTGATTTTGATCTCTAATATTTATTCCCAAACCACAGGAGTTCTGTTGTCGCTTCATTGTGACTTCCACGTCACACCTCTTATCAGATTTCTTTTGTCGCCCTACTGGTAACCTTGTTCCAGCCTTAAGTCCAACAATTGAACTCGGGTTATGCTTGATTAGAAGCCCGGATCCTCTCCCACCCGACGACCACTGATGACAACTGCCACGTCATCAACTCCAAGTTGATACTCTGTGTCGACCAGCTGGTCACCTCGCTCCCGAACGATCCAGTGACAGCTCGTTGTCCATCAGACACGGGAAATGGTTGTGTGAGAAACCCAGTTACTCACAAACTCGACTAGAGATGACGTGTCCCTTTTCACTTATTCGAAGAAAACTCACAGTTCGTCCTTCTCCTCACTGCTCGTTAGGTAGCGCAGTGGAAGCGTGCTGGGCCCATAACCTATTGAGTAAATTTTGGTGTGTTAACTCAATCCATATCCAGCAGAGTTAACTTGAACGTAGTTTCATCAAAGAGTGAAATCAAGCGACTGCACTATTCGTGTGCACAGACAGCACTAACTTTATTACAGATGTTACATACTTTATAATTACATTATTAACTTAATTACGTCATTGAGTTCGATATTAACAAGATGGCTTACAGCACATCTTCAACAAAAATGACCTGGCAACACTAATCACAGTATACAATGTACACATACGACGAACAGAGAACAGGGGTTATAATAACCCCTCTTTCATCAACTCATTTACTTATAGATACCATAGGAAATATCTATAAACGATTTTCGATTTACGCCAATTTTTATTATTTAATTCGATTATTTAAAGAATAGCATTTAGTTTAATAATTGACAAAGTGTCGGAAAGAATAGCATTAGCTCTACGCATGTGCTACACATTGAAGGGTCTGAATGCGCGGCTAAAGAGCGGAAGCATTTGGGCCTTTTCAATATGAAGTCTGAGAGTCGACTAACGCTATTCTTTTCGACCCTTTGTCAATTCTATTCGCAATGATTGATGGCGGACTACTTCCAATTGTATTGAAATGACCGCTTAGGATTAGTTGACAATAAATCTATCATATTCAACTTGCTAATCGCCATTACTGATTAATTTCCACAGATTCAACATTTCAACGTTAAGTAAATCAACATGACGATGGTTTCTAAAATGAACTGGATGCTCCGCGATATTCTGTCAACTCTTATCGTAATATTGATGGGTTATTTAGTTTACAAATTGTGTGAGTTTTACGTTCGAGTCTATTCACTACCGCCCGGACCCATACCTCTGCCTATTATCGGCAATTTGCTCGGTAAGAATTATATCAATTTTATCATTTTTTTCGATAATTAATTAAAACAATAGAATTCAGAGGAACTAAACATCACTGGTCTGTGGAGTTGGAACGGATAGCCAAACTGTACGGACCGGTAATGACTCTATGGATGGGAAACACTCCGCGAGTCATCATTAGTGACATCGATATGGCGAGAGAGGCCTTCGGGAAGAATGACTTCGCCGGAAGGCCTTATAATATCTTCCGTAAGAATCGGCTTAATCTCAATTGTTTCGACTATTATTGTCTATTACAGATGACATAGTGCTTGGACTCCAACGTTCGGACATAATATCCTCGGACTATGGCTCAACGTGGGAAGTGTTGCGACGAGTGGCACATTCGGCCGTCCAGTCAGTCACTCACGGCTTGTGTTCACTTCACACATAATTACTGTTGTCTTTTCACAGGAAGTATTCGACAACCGATAAAATGATTGATTCAGTTATCGATTGCGTCGATCACACCGTCGACACAATGATTGAGAGTGAGGTCTTCGGAAAACCTTTTGTCGTATATGACTATGTATTCAATTTGTTCTTGAACATCAATTCATCAAGCGCATTCGGCAAAAGATATGAGCTAGATGATCCAGAATACAAGTTTTTCGTCTATGCAATCAAAGACGTGTTCAGAGAATGCAATTTTGAAATACCAATGTGGGACCTCATGCCAATCACCAAGAAGTTCAGCAAAAAATATACAAATATCAAGAAAACATGGGATGGTTTCGCTGATTTGGCCAAATCAAAATACCAAGGTCATTATGAGGACTACAGCGAGTCTGTTGTTCGAGACTTTTGCGATTCGCTCATTACCTCTAAGAAGGAGGCCATCAAAGAGAAGAAAGAATCGTCCATTTATCTCACCGATGATAACCTATCAATGGCTGTCCTCGACCTGTTCGTATCCGGAACTGACACATCGAATACAACATTCAGATGGATATTGTTTCACATGTTATACGACAAGACTTTTGAACATAATTTAAGACGAGAAGTGGAGACTGAGATCGGAGACCGAATGCCGACCCACGAGGACAGGAATCGCTGTCATTATGTGATGGCATTCATATCGGAAACCCTAAGACATAGCAATATCTTTCCAGTGGCTCTTCCTCACCATGCTACTGTTGACTCCGAGCTGGGTCGCCACAAAATAGCCAAAGGAACGGAGACAGTAGTATTCCAAGGACATATTATGCATCAGTCAAAACACTGGCCGAACCCAAGAGAGTTCATTCCTGAGCGGTTTCTCGAAAACGGCAAATACCTGACCACTAAACCCAAGGCATTCATCCCTTTCGGTGTCGGACAACGGGTTTGTTTGGGCGAGAAATTGGCGATCGCTAACCTATTTCTGGTTTTAGTTCGATTCTTGCAAAAGACATCTAATTATGAGCTATCGTTCCATTCAGACGCTACAGACAACCCGCTATACCCTTATCCGGATAACTTCCGCATTTTGGAAGTTCACCCAAAACATTACGAAATTTGTATAAAATAGTACTACACTGTTATTCTATACCGGGATACAGGATATTGAATAAAGCAAAAAATTGTTGCTCATCTTTGTGAATTATTAAAGAAAACTTGTCTTGTCACCATATCTTAATGTAGCCAAAGTGTCTGTTTTACCAATGATAATTACCGATAGTACCAAATTACTTCCTGTCTCTCAGATAGTCAGCATGGTCATGCGAAACTTGATAATAACACCAATTGGCCATGTTACTCTTTGAGTTGACTCATCGCACTGGCTGTAGTTGTATCATTGCTAGAATAACCTTGCCAGCGTTGGCCACAGTGGGCACCAGAGGGTCGGCCACATAAGCCTTGTCATAGAACTGTGCCTGAAATGCGTCTCTGATTATCTGATTGACTGATTTCTGTGCAAAATCGCAAATTATAAAAATGCCAGTATATTAAAATTAGAGTAAGAATCATAAGCTTGGCAATTAATGAATGCCGCGTTCAATATTATGAGCATGAATGCAAAAAAAATATGGCATTCTGAGCCCAGCATAAGTCTATGGGAGGTCAGCCCATTTTAGCCGCATCGAAACCATCAAATTTTATTTAATTGTTTGAATGATTTTATATGAAGATTAAGCACAATTAGACATTGAATTGAATTGGGGATTTTTTTATATCGAAATCATCAAATCAACATGATAGCTAATATAGAAAATGATGTACCTGATTAATTATGTAGATATCTTATATACCGTATCCTAATAATCATTAGCGGATTTAATTCGACCGGAATGTTGGAATCACCATGCTCATTCATGAATTGGTTAATTAGCTCCTCATAAATATCTTCGAGTTGTCGATTTCCGAATAATTTAGCAAGGTGAGCGTCTTTGCTCTTATTATGATGATTGAAATGGGTTTTAATTCGATCCAGCCTGTTGTTAGCGACGGTTTTCATCTTGCCCATCTTATAGCAAATCAAACACAATGGTCTGCCTTCGAATTCTTTCACTAAATAATTCTTTCGCCAACTGTTCTGGAAATATCGGTTCTAAACCATAATTTCGCCTAGATAAGATTTAAATGTATATTGCTGAAATATTCACGATAAATACTACCTTTGTTTATGATATCTTCCAATTATTCACTTGATACCAATTAATGAATCAACTCGAGGAACGATAAATCATTATTTGTTTATAAATAATTGCAAATTATTTTTAATTCGATAAATAATTTCGAAATAATATCGAATATTAATTGTAATGCAATTGAATATCGAATAATTTAGTGATCAGCCCGAGGCTGCACTCGAGATCGTCAAAGAGTTGATTGGAATTTAAAAACTAAATTAATTTCAAATATTAACTAACCAACAGTGTTCCAGTATATCAGTGAAAATTGTGCTTGGAAAGTGATCACCACGTGTTGGGTTCGATCCCATATCCTAAATATGTTGTAATAATGCTATTTTTCTTCTAAAATAGCAACAAATGTTCTGATTGGCCTTGCGCATCATCTTTGTTATCTTTGTTTACGTTTATTTTATCTACATAATACAGTTAGATACTAGTTGGGTAAAGTACTGGTTAGATAAAGTAACAATATAAATATCTGGTCAATTAATTTGCATTGTGGGAGAATTGCCACTGTTTTTTAACCCGATGTACTAGCTCAAATCTGTAAACAACATTTTGTGCAGCCATATCAACGACGTGACTCATTTGGAATGGACTAGTTATTTTTGAACTGGATGAGTCAACAGGTCAAGAGCGCGGTTGAAGATGTGTGAGATGTCATTGCACAATTTACCAAAATATGGCATCAATCGGTTCAGCCAATCAGAAGTTATTGCATGAATGTGTAAAAATTGAGCTTATTTTGCGTCTTTTTCAGTGAATTTTGTCCACTTCTCAGAAACAAGGTAGGTCAATCCAAAACAGTAGAACTGACTGCCATTGACTTCCATGTTAAAACTAAATTTTTAAAAAGCTATAACTTTTGATTTGCTGAACCGATTGATGCCACATTTTGGTGAATAGTGCATGGACATCTCACACATCTTCATCCGCACTCATGACCGAATGACTCATAAGACGCTGAAAATAACATATGCATTCCGAATCTATGTTAAATTATTATCACTTGACATATAATTTTGTGAGGTCAGAGGGCGAGCTGGCCTTACTGGGAATGCGCTCTCTGGACGAGGCAGTGGCCGACTGTGGCCCAACTAGACAATACATTACATTACAAATAGAAAAGTTGTGAACCAATCGATATAATCAACAATTAATGCTATTAACTAGGGCTGTTGAATTTAATTAAATTTATTTTCGGGATAAATATTTACTTGACTATTTATTTCATTTATTAAATTTATTTATAAATTAAATTTATATTTTCGATTTTTCCTTCATTTAATTGGATTTAGACTAAATTTTAACTCATTTTTAACCAAATTTACTGTTATTTAACTGAATTGAGGCTTGATTCATCTAATTTAAACTATTTGAACTCAAAAAATCTAATTTAATTGAATTTTTCCTGAAATTCCCCTATTTTCCCTGATACGTAAATCAGACGTCATTGATTTTCTAAGTTAAATTTATTAAATTTATATTTGGTGTCTTGAATATTTTAAATATTCAATTAAATATTTAACGTTAAATTCATTAAATTTTAACCACTCACAGCCCTACTATCAACATAAAATAGCAATATTATCACCTATAATATAATGTATGTTCATGGACAATAATATTATAACCTGAAGTATTATATTATAGGATATATTATATAGAAATATAGAATATATTATATAGCAGTATATAGCAATACAGGATATAGATCTAAACTGCTATTGTTAATTTTATTAAAGGACCTAATAAAAGTCCAAAAATTGTTATTTAAATGGAATAAATTTTTTTATGATAAACAAGTCGAATATGATCAACATGGTTATATAGTCGGAGCAATAAAAAACCGGCGTATGTATTGCGCGCTTTGAATATTGACGGTTCACTTGTATTTTAGTTAACTATGACAAAACATACATTATTGGATAGCTCTATTAATCAGCTTTCCATCGATGTATCACATGATATGCATCGACCAACACATGACCAGATAATAAGTCCCGAATATCATCTCTGCCCGAACTTTTCCGTTGGTAACTTTACACTCCCGCTGGTCGACATTAGCAAGGTGATAAAAATTTGAAAAATTATATTTACAAACTACATTATATGCCTGGTCAATTACCATGTTAATTAGAATTTTGCAATTGACGACCATCTTGTAAACACCTAGCGAATATCTATCCAATTAGCTAAAATCACGGTAAATAACAGAAATGATATTTTTTCCGTTTTTATCGATATTGGCAAGGTGATTACAAGATGGACATCAATTGTAAAATTCTCATTTGAATGGCAATTGACCAAGCATATAATGTAGTTTGTAAAAATAATTTTTCAAATTTTTATCACCTTGCTATTGTCGACCAGTGCAAAGTGCTCGACGGAAAAGTTCGGAAAGATATCGCTTTCGGGACTTATTACCTGGTCATGTGCTGGTCGATGCATATCATGTGATACATCAATGGAAAGCTGATTAAAAGAGCTATCCAATGATGTATGTTCAGGGTTCAACAAGTGGGGTGGATCAGGCAAAAATCCCCCCCGACTCGGAAAATTTTCAAATTATCCCCTTACTGAGCTTTGAGCCGAAATCGGTCCCCCCTCGGATATAGCCGCCGCTCGAAGCGCGGCGGCGATTTTCGGTAATTTAACTGGATTTAAATTGGATTAAATCGTGATTTAAACTGGATTTAACCACAATTAAGCTATATTAACGCCGAAATAGGCCTAAAATCAAAATAACGGCTTAAATCAGACGTAATTAAGCTTAATTCAACTGGATTAAGCCAAAAAATGGCGGCGGCCGCCATTTTGTCTATCCCTGTCCTTATCCCTCCCCTGATCCCCCCTAGGATTTTTTGCCAAAAGTTGCGAAATATCCCTCTCCTGATCCCCCTTTAGCATGACCCAATCATGTCGAACCCTGTGTATGTTTTGTCATAGTTCACTCATATACAAGTGAACCGTAATTATTTAAAGCGCGCGATACATACGCCGGTTTTTTATTGCTCAGACTATCAAGATGAATTGGAAAATATCAAGGTGAAAAGTTTTTGAATAACATTTATTGTAAAATGATAATAAAGGCAACTCCTAGATGAAATAAGATAATTCAAAAATTCTTCTCTGCATCTTCATCAGAAAATAATTTTGCAACATGAAATATCTCGAATTATTCGAATATTAATGATTGCTCATTGTGGCCAATGGCCGTCTTAGCCCATGTTAAGTCTATGAGAGTGGTTCTCATTTTACCTTAAGCCCATAAAGGTTAGGCTCTTTGAGTCGTAGGTATAGCGTTCTGCGAAACTTTATTTTAATATAATCATGTTAGTCATATTCAACTTGTTCATCATAAAAAAAATTCTCAATCAAACAACAATTTTCGGGCTTTTGTTAGGTTCTTACGTTTTATATCCCCTACAAATTCTTATTGACAGTGGTAATAATGATAATTCGATGTTTGACACGAAATGTTCAATAAACTGATCAAAACTGATTCGACGGCATCACTCACGTGACGGTACGCGACGCCCGACATATGGTGATTCAGGATCAGCCAATGGCAGCCATCGAGATAATCGAAGAACTTATCGGCAAATCGAAACTTAATTAAATAAGTTTTCGAGGCAATCACTCAACGGACCCCGGCTACAATTATGGTCATTTCTCGGGAATGGCTGAAGGTTTATTGGGCATTCAAACTGCATATAGATCTGCCCGATGCCCTCAATAACATATGTAAAAATAATTCTGACCACCCACCAGCATACCTAACCCCCCTAAGAGACAAATATATTTTATCAGGAAAAAAGTAATATAATGAATGGGTGTTAGGTATATCATAAGCCAAAATTTAACATTGTGACTCTGATTCTCAGTGCTTCTGAACCATGATTCAGATGTTAATAATCAGTTTATGAGAGAAGACAAGTAAACAGTTTTGCAAAAATAACCGGAATGGGTACATTTGAATTCAACTTGAACTGAATATTACCTAGTTGATTGATTTAAACCACCATTAATGAAATATCAAAGAGGGTTATATAACCTATCCATCGATGTATGACACGATATGGATCAACCAACACATGACAAGATTATAACTCCCGAAAGTGATGTCTGCCCGGAATTTTCCGTCAGTAACTTTACACTCCCGCAGCTCGGGATGAGCAAGAGGACAAAAATTTTAAAAATTGTTTTTAACAACTACATTATATGTCTGATCAATTGACATGTTAATTAAAATTATACAATTGATGGCCATCTTGTAATCACCTTGCCAATATCTATCCAATTAGCTAAAATCACAGTAAATCAGGTAAATATGAGTTTTTCTTCGCTTTTATCGATATTGGCGAGGTGATTACAAGATGGCCATCAATTGTGAAATTCCAATAGACATGGCAATTGATCAGGCATATAATGTAGTTGTTAAAAATAGTTTTTAAAATTTTTGTCCTCTTGCTCATCCCGAGCTGTGGGAGTGTAAAGTTACTGAAGGAAAATTCCGGGCAGACATCACTTTCGGGACTTATAATCAGGTCATGTGTTGGTCGATCCATAGCGTGTCATACATCGATGGATAGGTTATATAACCCTCTTTGATATTTCATTAATGGTGGTTTTAATCAATCAACTAGGTAATATTCAGTTCAAGTTGAATTCAAATGTACCCATTCCGGTTATTTTTGCAAAACTGTTTACTTGTCTTCTCTCATAAACTGATTATTAACCAATAGTCCACTTTGTAAAGATTAATAGAGCTCAGTTTGCGGGGAACTATTACAGATTAAGCGCGATGAATGTACAAGATAGATTATTTGATGCGGGTATTCTACGAAATTATTATCATTCAAAAGCACAGCTTGAGTTGCGGGGGATTATACGCGTGCCAGAGGATGCGAAAAATCATACTGAAACACGATAAATTCTATTATATAGATGGAAATAGAATATATCGATTCTGAACAATATGGGGCGAAATTCGACTTCACAACGGAAGATAATGCCTTCTATTTGGATCACATTATCGATGGTTTGCCTCTGTTCCCATTAGCTGGATATGTATTTATCATATGGATATTAATAGCAAGAGTAAATGATAAACTCTATAATGAGATATCTATAATAATTGATAGTCTAAGCATCAGAAAGAAGCATATAATTAAATCTAATGAACATACAATTTTCAAAATCAAATATTGTAAACACAATAATGAATTTGAATTTATTATCAATGAAAATATTTATGCCAGTGGTAGGACACGACTCTTGCATGGTGATTTATTTGTCGAAAAGATTAATCAAAAACTACATAAAAACAGAATTATCTTAACTTCAAAAGAATTCTATAGATTATTGCGAATTCGTGGCTATGAATACGGCCCACAGTTTCGTAACATACAGTCTGCCAGTAGTGATGGCTTCATTTGTTTAGTGAGGAACAATAGCAATGTGGTCACCTTGATAGATTCAATATTGCAACTGGCTATTACCAACTATAAGTATGATATTTTTAGTTACCAGTTTTACGCGTTTTGCGGGGCTCGGCCCGCTTAAACGAATTGGCCATTTTGAGCTTGCTCGTCATAAAGGGGGCCCGCTTATGTGATTTAGCCGGGCCGGGCCCCCTTATATGAATTGCGCAGAGAAGGGCTCGCTTAACTAAAACCGCCGCCATTTTCCTGCTAAATCCAGTTAAATTAAGCTTCATTAGGTCTGATATAAGCCATTCTTTCGATTTTAGGCTTATTTCGGCTAATTTAGTTGAATTCACGTTAATTAAGCTTAATTTTTTGCTAAATCCAGTTTAAATCACGATTTAATCCGGTATAAATTGTCGGAAATGGCCGCCGCGCTTCGGCAAACAATGAAAAATTTCAAGAGATTAGCGCCATCGAATGACTTTGAGCTATCGGTTTTTGGGGGCCCTCTTAAATGAAATAAGCGGGCCCTCACGTGACCAAATCACTTAAGCTAGCCCGAGCCCCCTAAAACGCGTAAAACTGGTATATTTGAATCAAAATTTAATTGTCACACTTTGCATGAATTTAGAGAGTTTCGTCTACCAAAATATATCAAATCAATCAAGATAACACCAAAACTAGAGAATAATATCAGCATGGTTATAATGAATAACAAACAGAACAATATAATAAGTGGTAATGGAATAGAAATCAATGGTTTAGTTGCAATTGTAGCAAAAAGGTTCCAAATAAAGAGCGCTCCTAAAGCAAAGAGAATTGTTTTCAATTCATATAACAAGAAAATAAGGAATTATGAAAATTGTCTCAATAATGTTGATAATTTTGAGACATTCGCATCATTAATAATTAGATCGAAATGGTTGGAAAACTATGATAATATAAAATTTAATTTCTCGACAATTTGTCAAATATACCACAAAAATGTTTTTGATCATTTATTAATCCCACTAATTAATATTGTATTTGACAATTCTCAGCAAGATACTCTTATTTTGATAGAAGCAATTGACATACATTCGATTTATATAAAAGCCCTAATTTCATCTAAATTCCAGAGTCTAATACTCAAAAACAAGTTAAACATAGATTATTCCGTGAATTGGAATTTGAAAGCAATTTCTTGCTTTCCAAGTAACTTGGTGATTCTAAACTATTCAACAATTCTTCCCGATAAATGTCATAATGAAATGAATTTTTATAAATTTCATTCATATTTGCCGATTAATGGGTTTTTATTAGTCATTATGAGAACCAAACAAATGGCGTTTGAAAAGTGTATTTACAAGCGATTCAATATAACATTCGACGAAAATCTTTGCAAAAGTTTTATCGAAAATGCATTGAAAGTGGGTTTCGTTGTGATCGCCGAAAGAAATGATTCAATGCAATCGACGGCAATACTTCTTCGGAAAGTAATGCCGATTCGATATATTGATCAGACATTTGTCACAATCAGTGGTCAATACGAGACATGGCTTTCGATACTTCAGACAAAATTACGTAATAAGCAATTGAAACCATTCGGAACAAACATTTGGTTAGAAGGCGTTAACAGCACTTCTAATGGAATTATTGGCTTGGTCAATTGTTTGAGATGTGAACAAGGTGGAAACATCATCAGATGTATATTTCAAAACGATAGAAATAAAATTATTTTGAATTATCTGAAGACTAAAGAATATGTAAATATGATAAAAAACAATCTAATCAACAATATCAAAATGAATGGTCAACTTGGATATTTTGATACAACAACTATACAAGAAATAACTCACAAAAACACAAAATTCAGAATAAATCCAAGAAAAAGTCATTTAATTATTGGAGGTTTGGGTGGATTTGGATTAGAATTGTTGTATTGGCTGACAATCGATATGTGCGTCGACGCTATGGTTGTGACCACAAAGAGAGCTATTGTTAATGATTACCAAAGGTTTCGTCTAAATTATATCAGATCGAAGGGTAACAGAGTTATAATTGTGAAGAATAAATGTATCGATGAATGTGAAGCTCAGGATTTAATCAATTTGTGTCATTCGATATCACAATTATCCGGATTATTCAATACGGCTTTGGTTTTGAGAGACAAACGATTTGTG
>JAQGBE010000915.1:0-13697 GCA_034698225.1 Scheloribates latipes | reverse complement strand
CTTCACAGTATTTCACTGCAATTTCATTATGATATTAGGATTCAGCATCAAAATCTACATAGGAATGTGAAATTATTCCATGCTTAAACACCATGGATAATCGAGATAAAAATTGAAGTACAGGTTAGCTTCGTTTTGAACAATAATCATCCGCTTTTTGATCCGAAAGCAATTTTGTTCAAAGAATTTGTATATTTATTGCTTTCAAAGTTCGGATCAAATGCTCTGCAGTGGTGTAATCGAAACCATGGCTTACTATTCCTCTCCAGTCCGCACAGTCAGAGTTACATTACATTAAAAAGTCACTTTCACTATCACTTTCACAATTAGATATTTTCCAATGTTTTATTAAATATCTACAGATAACTACAGATATCTGTAGATAACTTATCAAGTCATGTGAAACATTTTGAACGAGATAAAATGTGAGTTAGTACAATTTTGGTTTGACTCAACAAAGAAATTCATCACCTGGCTCGTTTGCTCGTTCAGAATTGATAAGTAAATTGTATAAAAAGATGAATAGAAAAGGAAATTTCATTTAATCATGGCAATTAGCCAGGCAATAATTTTTAGCTTGTTATTAGTCTCTGTGTTTTCGTTTCCTACTGAATGGGAATTAAAACAATTCGGAGAATCAGTTGATGTCTTCGAAAGCACTGCTGACTTCAATACAACGGAAGAAGTGATAGCAGATGGAAGAGTTCAGCTGAAGGAGTGGATGAACTACACCAATGATCCGAACAACTACCAGAACGAGATCAGTCAGTTCCTGTCCAAGTTGGACATGACGTCCACAATGGCCGACTCGCTCGTGCCTCTGGTCAGACACAGACCGAGGTATTACACCAGAGAGGACTTTGTCACCAAAGAGCAGACTGACCGCGATTACAATGTCGGTGTCGCCGATGAGCTGATTGTGTCTCAGGGCTGGTGGCCGTCGATGGGTCTGATCTCCACTGCGGACAACCTCATGAAGTTCGGCAACGCTATGATCAGCGCTTATAAGGGACACAACCAAGGTTAATATAAATGGATAACTGCCTTTCTATCTTGCTAATTAATTATCAATTCAAGTGCAGACTTTCTGAGCCAATCAATGGTCAAAGAGTTGTGGACATCGGAAACAAAGAATATGTCGGGAACTCCATGATTCAATGTCGGGTCCATGAAATTGTTTATTGTGAGGCCCATAAATGTTCTAGTCTATTATATCTTCAAGTTAAGAAACAATTAGGAAACAATGTTCCAGCTCCAATTTATTACAGTTATCATCTGAAAACATCTTGTAAATTGATATTATTATTCATACCAGGGTTTTGGATCTGGAATTGAGTGCAGTTTTAAGAGTAAAGAAATTGAATGAATTTGTGGCAAAATATCTGTTAATTCGAATTAAAAAATTACAACAATTGGTAATTAAATTGTGAATTAGAAGATAATTATTATTGTCATTCAATTAGGAGAAGAATTTGAGGAATAGAGGAACAGAACTCAACTCAATTCACATTCAAAGCCAAAACACTTCAAACAAAGCTTTAAACGAAATATTAGCAAATATTAAAAGATGGAGTTCTTATAGAGCACTTTGGCAGTCGAGACCGACGGTTCTGAAGGAGTGAAGGCATGTCCAGACTGGAGTGGACTGCACTGTCTGAGTCTGCAGTGATTGAAGGGATGGCTTCTGTTTGGTTAGTGACTAACAGTAAGCCAATTGTCTCTCCTCTCCAACTGCTGTATGCAAACAAATTAAAAAACGCGTTTTTGAACTCAATCGCCAAAGGTCCGCATCCAAAATCTCCCCTAACAAAACCTCTCTTAACAAAACCTCCCCTAGATAAATTAGCAAGGACTATAGAGATAATGTTGGTTCCACTGACCAGGACTACTTGACCAGTGGTCAATCAATTGAAATATTTGTCTAATTTGATTTTGATCAATTCAATGTAAATTATCTTGGTCTTATTTGCATTTTCTACATTAAGTATCACTGGTGGGATTGACCACTGGTCTTTTGCCAACAAATTTCAATCTATTCAATGGATATCACTATTATCTTTGCCAATTTATTTAGGGGAGGTTTTGTCAGGGTTCCATCGCCAAACTATTGCACTGATTGAGTGCAAAAGCATTTTTATGTATTCGAAGAATTGTGTGCAGAAAGGGCTTAGCAGAGGAATGTTAGGCCGGAAAGAATGAGCGGTTGGGCCGACACTCGCACAGACAGACGGACAGAACGGGATGTAAATCGCATTTCGCTTTCGAGACACTCATAAAATATTAATATAATGGCTTTGATTGCACTCCACAATAGCAAGAACTTGCTAGATTGCTAGACCGATTGGATGGTGGCAGTGACCCATAGCTAATATTCAAGAGTCATCTCAATAAACGCTCTTCAATGAGCAGATAGTTAATGAAGACTTACCGATCCCACCCGCATATAATTACTGTAATAGTAAGTGAATTTCGATGAAGCTGTCAGTTTGTGTGAAGACTACAGAACATGAAAAGACAAGATTCACATTAATTCTATGCGCTTACAATGATGGCCGTAAATATGAACCAGCAATAATTTTCAAAGGTCTAAAAAATGTACCGAAAGTTGAATTTCCGAAAGGAATCAAGATTATGGTTAGCGAGAAAGGCTCTATCAATGAGAAGGTTCTTGCTGAGTGGCGGTCATCTGTCTATCAACGAAGACCTAGCGGACTATTCCTCAATTGCCACTCAAAGCGAAAGAATGGACCAAAATATCGATCACTTCTGGTTCTAGATGCAGCGAAGGACTGACGGCTAATGGCCATATCAAGCGAGCGCCCTATGAGTTGGTCGCCGAATGATGTCTTAACGGATGGAAAGCCCTGTCGAATGAGATGATCATTGATAGCTTCAAATACTGCAATGTTGGATCAAAACGTGATGACACAAAAATCCACTCTAAACTGCTGGAAGTCATCAGTAGTGGGCAAACATCTTCTGAATCAGATGATTGTCAGTCGGGTATGACTGACACCGAAGAAGATATCGAACTAATGGATGAACTTATTTATTATATTTGAGCATTTATACCAATAATCAATAAAATTGAAAATTCAAAGGTTTTGTAATTATAGCGAAATTTTTGAAAAGCTGTAATTGTACCTAGATACAATTACTAATATTTTTGAACTAGGAATTCTTCTAAATTCACTTATAATTACAGTAATTATATGTGGATGAGATCGGTAGGTTTGGCGTTCAATCAGATTAACATCCAATAAAACTATTCACTAAAAACGAGTTGAAATTTACAAACTTTTAATTCTTTAATTGCAAATCACAAAACACATTCTTTATAGTCAAATAAGTCAATTGTTTGCCGTAATTCAACGGTTCAACGGTACAAATGATTAGCAAGCTAATTTGATTCGACGTTTCAAATTGGTTTGTTTATTCGCTTGTTTTTTACAATCTTATTAAACTAACCTAGTTATAACAACCTTGGTTAAATGAATTATAACAGGGCATTCAAACAAACTAATGATATTCACAATTAACAAGTTTATTGTTGTTCGAGGTCACGCCTCCGTCTGCCGACGATAGGTAAGGGCAGTCCCAGCAGTCCTCCCGACGTGTCTTTCGGCTGCGGTTCTGAAGTATCGCGTCTTCGTCTCTGACCGATAACTGGCGGCAAATTGACGTCTGGAAGCTTATTGACGAGACCGCCGACAACGGGAAGATTGCCCAGACCTGTGTCGCCGACCACTCCGCGTCTCTTTCTAGAGCCGACCAGTGGCGGCAGATTGAGCTTCAGAAGACCAAGATCTACGCGATCACTCGACGGCTGCACTTCTGCCGACACCTCTCTCTTCTTCAAACCCAGACCAGAGAGCAGTCCATTCTTCGGCAGTTGAATCAGCGGTTTCTGCGGCTGTGGCTGTGCTTCGGATGTGTCCGACGACTGACTCTCGACTAACACATTGAGTGAGAGTAGAGTGACCAGACGTTCTTAAAATTTAAGAACTGTTCTTAAATTAAGCAATTTGTTCTTATTTATTTTAAAAACTCTTCCATAGAAATACATTAGCCGTTCTTAATTCCCTGGTCAAAATATTCCAAAAATTGATTATCGTTCTTATTTTTCGCCAAAATTTGAAAATATTTTTATTCGATAATATTTCATTTTAGATCATGTCTAAGCTATTTATAACCAAAACATAACCAAATTCTCGAATTAAAAATATCTGGTCACTCTAGCATAGTGTGTACTGCACTGCAGTGACTGCACTACTCTTTCAATTTAAATTCTCAGCTAAAATACCGGATTTTATTATTGAAAAACATTTTTATAATGGATTCAACTTTGATTTATTACGTTTTGCGCTAGTTGCAATTTATTCAATGAGAAAACGATCACGATAATAAATTGCGTCAGTAGGCGAAGAATACGACTTTAAAAACCCAATCAAATAGAGTGTATTAAGAGTTGGATCTAATAAACGAGCAGAGAATTAGAATTTGTTGGCGATTCGGATAAACAAATAGCCATTTATCACATTTGACTGGTAATGGTTGCGGCGATCGATGACATCGGCCAATACGTGGACGGAAACTGATTCCGCGCTAATATATTTATGTCCAATGAGTTATACCGATATTTGTTGGACTAATATTTGATATACAAAAGCAATTATTTCGAAACACAATCCAAAACTCGAGACGATTCGTCTCCACTTAGGGTTTGTCGCGAAGAATACCAGAGTTTTCTGATTAAATAAATGTGTCGTTCGCTCGAAGATAAATAAATTGGAAGAAACCCTATTTTAAGTGACAAAACAAAACATAATAATTGTTATTACTTGCGCTAAATACATACCATTATAACCAATGTACGGATAGTGAAGCCAATATAGTGTTGAGGTTAGACTTTCGCCGATATAAGCAATATTTGCCGATTCGGCACATCCGAGAAGCCATACAAACACCGCAAACCATGCGAACCACACAATCATTCGCTCATCACATGTGCCGTTTCAGTCGTGTCCAGGTCAGGCAGCGTCTGGCGGCATCAACAAGCTCATTACCATTACCTAGAGCAGAGCAGTTCAATCGAGTCGGCATTGCATGACTCGCTCTACGTTTTATCATTTACTAACTTTAAATTATTATTTACTCAGAATGTATGCTAAATTAGCTTGTTCAAACAGAGAACAGTTATGTCAAAAATCACTTTCTTGGCAACACATAATATGAAGAGGAGATAATTATTTTCATAGCTTGTGTTGTTATCCTAATTATTGTGTGTTTGCTCCAACCGTTTGATTCAAATCATTAAATAAATAATATTTGTTTCGATTGAAATAAACTGTAATTATCATAACTGGCGTCGCAATTGATCGCAATTGATCATGGTCATGCATCAGTTTGTTTCCAACCCATCTTTCGCTTCAATCTGGGAGCCAATTTGAGCCAGTTCAGTCAAGCGCACTCTCAAACGGCCATCATCTTGACCATTTGTCGCTTCACTGGCTTTCATTCGCCCTTTAATACAATTTGGAGGAAATATATTTCAATATTGATAGTGACAGGTGTGATGTCGCTAATGCTCTTGGTCATCTTATCAAATTCTATAATCAAATTGTAGATCTATTAGCCAAATCGAATTCATTTAATTTGTCCTCACATAGTATGTCTCAACTGGTCTCACATAGTATGCTCTTTAATTGAATTAACGCAAAACTTATTTATGTGTCGATCAATAGACGCTTTCGGGCAGAGCATCAATATTTGAGATACTGTTTGAGATCTGTTTATAATTGCTCGACTCGGATATATCACAATTGGTCGTTGTCTGGTCCATTCAATGTGATCATGGAATATACTGAAGTTCCGTTTCGTGGTGTGCGATCAACATCGTGCATAAATTGAGTTAGAATAGAGGCGAGTGTTGTGCGCACTCCTTCTACAGCCAAATATTGTGTAAATCATGTAAAACTTGGAGCGCTTGTCGAGGCTATTGTCTGCCCGACCGGCGATCGCACAAACATTGCGTTTATTATTGTTTTTGTTTATTTAATACGAATCCGAGTGATGTGCCAACAGATTAATACCCGGCATAGCGGCCGACAAAAAAAACAAATTACCTGATCATAGGATCCGGCCTTTGATTGTAATTAGAGGCGATGTTAGGCACTGGTAATTGAATTATATGACACCACTATTAATCTAATCAATGCACAAATCCATACGTTCTAAGCCTTTCTAATGTTGTGATAATTAATCGGATGTTTTGCATCAAAAGCCAATACACGGCTCGCGTCTGACATGATGTGCGACACACGAGCCAGTGAGCCAGATCAAATGATCAAATGATCAAACGGGCCTATTGGGCCATTATCATGCCATGTGCTGTCTCAAATCTCCCATCTCGCCAACTTTGCTGTGATATTGTTGGTACTGCGAGTCGCGAGTTTGACCAAACTCTTGCAACTTTAGCAGAATTGCAATCTCAAAGTTAAATGAGTTAATAATTCTTTTGTCACAACTCTATTCTGACGTCAATCCTAAGCCTAGCGCTCATTAATTGAGCGAATTTTATATTATTTTAAAGGAAGGAATGAATCGATTATTTGACTCTTCATTCAAGTGATGTCTGTATAGCGCGTCCGACCTTAGCTTCGCTCAAATATTCATTTAATTTTTATTAATGTTTTCGCTTTGCATTATATTCTCGTAATCTAATTGTCGCCACATTTATAGCTACGGCTTCTCTGCAATAGCATCAATCAACAATATTGTAGCGCAACTAAAGTAATCAAATGATCAAATGATCTAGCTCATTGCCAAACTTGTCTCGGCTATCGTGCCATCTCTGCTCAGATGAGACTCCAATGGCCACCACTTGGCCACAACAGAATTAATGCAGTGAACAACTGGTTGGGAGCGATCATCAATTGACGGCATGGGATGTTCAGTGCATGAGATGCCATGAGATGCTCACCACTTATGGATACTTATGTTTAGTGCATCTCAAGTAATCACTTGTGTCAACCACAACATACCACTGTCTCTGTCTCTGTCTCCACATGTATAACTTGATTGTCTTGCTGCTCGCAATGTCAACTTGGCTACAATGGTCTCCTCCGACAGCTATCTGTTGCCGTCACTCATGTGATGTTGGCTTTAGAATGCAATCATTAAAACGCGGATAAAATCGAAAGCGTTTTCTCTAAGACTTGAAGTGATGTGCAGAATGTGAGAGATCTGTTGAGATGAGTGATCACTGATCGATACGGCTTACCGTTGCGGCCATTATTGTTTCAAATTAAACATTTTTATGCTAGCGATCGGCTTAAATGCGGTCCAATTATTTATGAAATTACACCTTGCTCTATTGCTCTATTCCTCTATTGCTCTATTCTGTTCTTCTAAACGGTTGGTCTGCTCTCCACTGTTATTATAATATACGATCGATAAGATGGAAATTGACTTATAAATGAGCTCAAAGTAAAACTTGTATCGCATTCTATACCATTCTATGGCGTCAACTAATTTATATTTGCAATCAATATGAAAAGCCGAGCTCATTAATCTTGTTCCGTTTTTTTATCATTTCTATTTTGTCGTTCCAAATAATTAATTCGCAGCATTAATAGATGTATTTTCTAGTTGTTATCTGTCGGTTCGGTCTTAGATTCAGCTCCAGATTATGAGGCATACAAGAGCCAGGCACTTGTCCGATTGTCTAGCTCATTCTATAGTGGTGATTGACAGCGAGCGGCACTAATTTCAATTTAACAGAAGCGAGAGACTGTTGCGCTAAATATAGTTGGCTATATAGTAGCCAAGTTCACACTGTTGTGCTCACAATAGCTCGCAAACTCACTGCAAACAAACCAGAATCGAGATATTCATTATTTACACACTAAATAGAATGTTAGAACACAATTCGCAATGATCTAGCTGCAAATTGTTTGCAACAAATCGATTGTACGGCACAGTGCGAGGTGTCAGTGATAGAGCACAAGAGCACGACTGCAATGGTTGGCCAGGTTTAGGCTCTCACCGCTCACTCGACATAACCCATCAAACCGATGGTCAGTTTCCATGTTCGCCAGTCATTTACCGACCGGTCATTTGTGGTCATTTGTCTGCACAATCGATGCGATGCCAAACCGTTTGTTGCACTCAATACTCAATGCCAGACCAATACTGATCATCTGTTCAGAGCCTCTCACACACAGAGAGATTGAGACACAGACATACAGAGAGAGAGAGAGAGATTGAGTTCTCGTCTCTCAGAGAAGTCCATCAAATATTAACCACATTAATGATGCCATTAAATGGGGATTATGACTGAAAATTATGCTCCACTTTAAATGAGCTATCAATGTTTGATGCGCCAGATGAGCTATTATTGGAGCTAGCAGACGGTCCGGCTCGCCCAATTATGCGGACATGATCTTGCTCAACAGTCATATTGCATGACAGCCTTGTTTAGAACACGATTATAGCACCGGTTGAGCGTAGAGGCGATGAGTTAATTATTAAACATGTAATGCATGTGAAAGCGATTGGCTATTAATACAATGCAATACAACATCCAATGATAACTGTATTGATGTTTCGTTTGCAGTATAATCAAAATGTTTGCCACACATAAGGACGACAAGAAGAGAGTGGAGAAGGCGTTGGAGTTGTGCGGTCTGCCGACGGGCAAGACCGACACGATCATGACCGACAAGTTCACCATGCACGTCTTCTTCACCTTCTACCAGCACCTGGTGGGCAGGACCGAGGTGAAGCGCATCTTCGAGCAGCTGTGCGGGCCAGAGGTGGCGGTGAGCAACAAGAAGAAGCTGATGACAATCGACAACCTGGTGGAGTTCCTAAACAAGGAGCAGCGCGACCCGCGCCTCAACGAAATCCTCTACCCGTACGCCAACCAGAGTCGGGGCAGAGATATCGTGGAACAGTACGAACCAAACAAAAGCATTGCTCAAAAGGGTTTGCTCTCATTCGAGGGCTTCTCCCGGTATTTGATGAGTGAGGACAACGCGATCGTCGCGCCCGAGAAGTTCGATCTCAACTCAGATATGGACCAACCATTGAGTCACTACTTCATCAATTCGAGTCACAACACATATCTGACGGGCCATCAGCTCACCGGCAAGTCCTCAGTCGAGGTCTACCGCCAGTGCCTTCTGGCCGGTTGTCGCTGCATCGAACTCGACTGTTGGAACGGCAGGGGTGGCGACGAAGAGCCCATCATCACTCACGGATATACTGTGGTGACGGATATATCGCTCAAAGAAGTGTTGGACGCCATCAATGAGAGCGCGTTCAAGACGTCAGTCTATCCGGTGATCCTCTCCTTCGAGAACCACTGCTCACCCAAACAACAGGCAAAGATCGCCACATATTGCCGCAAAATGTTCGGCGACTCTCTTCTCACGGAACCGATGAGCGCATACCCACTGAAGCCAGGAGTGCCGTTGCCCTCACCCAACCATTTGCTGAGGAAGATCATCATCAAGAACAAGAAGAAGCATCACATCAGGACTCGCAAGAATAGAAACCAACCGGTAGTGACCGAAGTAGAACAGTCAGAGGTGACGAGTCCGACAGTGGCCGTGCCGTCGACGCCCGAACGCCGTCCCACTCTAGTGACCAGTAATAGTGACGAAAGCAGTCAGATTGAGAACGACGACAGCTCTCATCTGAACGGCAACGAAGAGGTCAGTCCTAACGCCGCCAAAAGCGTCAGCTGTGATATCGACGAACTCGACTCCGACTCAAGTATTGACGAAGAGGAAGCGCCGCCGCCCGAGGAACAGATCGAGATACAGGGCACTGCCAGCAAAGAGTCCGAGGCGGGCGCCGAGATGTCGGCCTTAGTTATCTATGTACAACCCGTGCGCTTCCACTCCTTCGAGTATGCAGAGAGTGAGTCTTCGCCTGTCCAGCCCTGTCCTCCACTCAATCACTCATTCATTCTTATCGATTAAAACAGAGCGAAACAGGAGTTTTGAAGTGTCCTCGTTTGTCGAGACTCAGGGCACTAGTCTGCTGAAGGAAAGGCCGGTTGAATTCGTTAAGTGAGTCTTCGTTCTAACGATTGATCCGTTTGTTTGATTTGCTGCTAAAATGTGTGGCAATCTCTCAGTTTCAACAAAAGACAATTGAGTCGAATCTACCCGAAGGGCACTCGCGTTGACTCAAGTAATTACATGCCGCAGGTCTTCTGGAACGCCGGCTGTCAGATGGTGGCACTCAACTTCCAGACCTTAGGTATCGCTCCATCACATGTCGCCTCTGATCTCACTAATTGTGGCCAACTTTCTGCAGATTTAGGAATGCAATTGAATTTAGGGATATTTGAATACAACGGAAGGAATGGCTATCTTTTGAAACCTGATTTCATGAGAAGACACGACCGAAAGTTCGATCCGTTCACTGAGTCGACCGTCGATGGAATAATTGCCGGAACTGTTACTATTAGAGTAAATTAACTGTCTTTCATATTTCATAGCACATCAGTGACTAATCAAATGTCGAATCAATAGATAATTTCGGGCCAATTCTTATCCGACAAAAGAGTGGGCACTTTCGTTGAGGCGGATATGTATGGACTGCCGGCAGACACTGTGCGCCGACGGCGAACCAAAACCATTCCGGCCAACGGCATTAACCCAGTTTATGACGAGGAACCGTTTGTTTTCAAGAAAGTAGTGCTTCCAGAGTTGGCATGTCTTAGAATAGCGGCGTTTGAAGAGAACAACAAATTCATTGGTCACAGAATACTTCCAGTCGTGGGCTTAAGGCCCGGATATCGTCACATTTCTCTGCGCAATGAATCCGGTCAGCCGTTGTCGATGCCAACTCTCTTCGTGCAGATCACTGTCAAAGATTACGTTCCCGACGGCCTCTCAGAACTGGCCGATGCTTTGGCCAATCCTATAGCATACCAGTCAATGGTGGAAAAGCACGCCAAACAACTGTTAGCCCTGACCGACGAGGCCGATGACCCCTCTCTGGCCAGCACTCACAGTGACACCTCTTGCAAAGTGACGGTCAACATCTCGCCCGAGCATCAGGTCTTGTCTCGAAGATATACCAGCGATGAAGACAAGAATGCCTACAAAATGACTGCCAGTGTTGCGAAGGAGTCAAGTGATGTCAGTTCGTCGGCCAATCGATCGGATACTGTGAACGGAAGCTTTCAGAAGTCATCTAATATAATGTCCAACACGTCTTCACCCGTACATCGAGTGTCCGCTTCACCCCTTCTAAGACAGGACACACTCAACAAACGACTGAACCAATCGATTCGTAGCCTTTCAGATGACGGCGCTCTTGAAAAGAATACTTCACTGTTAGAGTCAACCGAAGCCAACATTACCGCCGAATCATTGGACAAAATAAAGGAACACAAAATCGTTCAAAAGGTTGTGTCCAAAGTTGAACGCGATTTGGTGTCCGTTCGCAAAAAGTTTGACAAACTTAGGGAAAAGAGGAGAGAACTGGTCCAACAGGAAGAGGAGCGGCTGACGCAGGCCCAGGAGAAGCAGAAGACTGCCTGGGTCAAGTCGCACTCCAAGCTCTCCAAGAAGTCGTCGTCGGCTGACGGGTGAGTGCCTATCGATTACTTGTTGCTCATTACTGCCGACATAACTGACCAATGATCCCAAACCCGAACCACTAATCGCTGTTCTGTTGTAACGTTTGCAATGTTTGCTGTCTCTCCTTTCCGCTGTTGTCCACTTCCGTGTCCGCCCGCCCGCCGACCTCTAAACCCGACGCTGTATTAGGCCGTCTCGAACTCGAAGACAGAGTTTGCAGTTCCTCTCTATGCCGTCTTACAGGCACCTCATGAAGAGAAGGAGTGAAGTCGACCTCCAAAGTGTACTTAACGAACATCAGCACAAAGTAAGTGATCGCGGAGTCACTGATCGGTGACCACAGCTGTGACAGCTGTCAACGACAGGCCAGACAAGACATCACTCATTAACTTCCGTCTGTTTGTCTACAGATCGAAGAACTGCACAGAACTTTCTCGCAAACTATGCTTACCCTAAACCAGGAGCAGTACAAAACCGAGCTGGAGCTCTACGAGAAGTACCATGATCAAGTGAGTATTGTAGTGATTGTTGCCACCAATTGTAGACTAATTGGCCGATTGATTGGCTCAGATCTGCGCGGCCATCGAGAAGGCTATGCACACATCACAGTCCGCCCAAATGCAACACTTGCAGGCACTTCACGACCAAGAAGTTAACTCTTTGATGAAACGACTCGACGCCCAGACCAAAGACGAGTTGACCAGCTTGAGCAAGAAGCACAAGGACAAGAACGAACTGGCCAGGATCAAACGGGAACTCCAGCAGAAGCTCATCGAACAGGCCGTCTCCGAACGGCAGCGCTTCAGTTGTCTGCTCGACAAACGCAAAACAGAACTCGAGAGCCGACACGAAGAGGTCCGCCAGAAGTTCGAAGAAGAAAGACATTTGATTTTGGAGCGCAAGCGAAGTGAATACGAAGTCAAGTGTCAGAGTCTGGCGAAGCAGTTCGAAGCCAACCCTTCGTTGTTCACATCGCTGTTGGCCACCACTTCCGGATCCGTAGGACATAATATTCAAACCCACGACAACTCAACCGCTTTGTGATGACTATCGACTCGTTTGGAACAATTTCGTGAGTAATCGTCCGAAAGGTTTAGTGAAGAATACTTTGACTGATCTCTCGATTGCATTCCCTTCACAACCGGTCATCAGACGTGGAATTTGGTCTCAAATGAATTCGAGGACAAGTGATCTCTTCTTAGTCTCGTTAAGTGAGAGGACTATCCATTTCTAGTCCGCATTTCCATTGACTCCGAATGCAATCGATTACAACCTATTGAGGCGTTTGGGCTCTACTCCTAATCGAAGGGGACATTCATTTCCAATACAATTAAGGAGCCATCGATTGGTTGGTCTCCGCATCGCACACACCGACCGACCGCTGACACCGACCGGCGGTCACAATACGTCTATTTACTCGTTTCCAATGCAACTATTGTTAAGTCTATTTATATTAATCAGATTCAGATTTTATTTAAAGTTTATCTCAGTTTTAATTGAGTTTTAATTCAATTTTCTCGCCTTAAAGTGCCAAACGGTTTGTCAACTTTGAGGACAAGAAATTCTTTGATTTTTAAAGCCATAAAATTCAATATATATTATAAACTATTTGTTACTTTTATTCCTATTATTAATTGATTATAATTTTTATTGTTTTCGAATTGAATACGAAAAAGAATTTTGAATTTATTTTTGTCTATAATTATACGCGAATTGAATGACAGCTAAACATATATTTGAGGCAAAGATAGGCCACAAATGTCTGCAAATATAGCCATTGAATCATTGATTTGTATAACTCATTGAAAATACTATCCAATTAGTGGTCATTAATAGTATTAATTCTATTAACTAATCGATTGACTGAAAAGAACTTTCATTTCATTTGAAACATTCGATTCATTATTATTATTGATATTAATTAACTATTGAATAATACTGTGATCTATAGTCTAAACATTTGAAACATAGAGTCGAATAATATGTGATTTCGTTTGTTTAGCTCTAAATGTAATAATTGTGTAGGCGTCGACAATTAAAACATGTTTTCCTAGGTTTAACATAAAGTTTGTGCATTTAAAGCGTCTTTAGAGA
>JAQGBE010000914.1:0-13700 GCA_034698225.1 Scheloribates latipes | reverse complement strand
TCGCTGACAACAAATGTTTGATTCCTTCCTCTCATGTCTTCTCTCGACTCTTCTCATGCAATCGAATCGTCGTTTTCTCCACCGATTCACTCATTAAAGAAGTTTTCATTCTAATTAATGATTGGCTTTTTTAGTCTTCAATAACTTTTTATTGATTGAGTTTTCAATAATGAAAGACAAAACAATTGGTTTGGTGCGAACAAAGCTGTATTAGCTGTAATAGCTGTAATAGCAAGGTGATCCAATAGAATCGTGATTTGAATTTGGATTTGCGATCAATACGATTGCAGTCAAACTTCACACCAAAACCAGAGCCCAACCAAAGCAAAGCCAATGAGAGAGAGTCTGGTCTGTAGTGAACATTCAATGTCAGGAATCGTCGGTTTGTGTACTAAAAGCTATTTATAAATATTTATCTAATATTTAAGCTCAAAATCAAACGATAAGAATAGGTCTGAAATGAATGTCTGGAGAAGAGATGTCTGGCAATCAATGGCAGAGCTGTCGGAGCCGTGAAGTCCCAGACATCCCCGACATCGCAGCCATGTATCCCAAGCCTAAAGTGAGCACATCTTTGGACAACGAGTTGGCGGAAGCGCTCAAAACGAATGAGAACTTGAAGTGCATTAAACGGTTGGATCAGTTCTACGGCCAGGGTTTGCATCACTCGCTCCAGACCTGTCCATCACTTGTCAACCGTTGTTTGCATTGTAGTCAAGCGTCAGTTACTGCGGTTCCAGAGCCCGACCACCGGTCTGTTCCCAAGTCTGTCCAATGACACCCGAGAGGCGCACATTCGGGACTCGCTCTACATCTGTGCGGCCATTTGGTCGCTATTCCAGGCCTACAACAAACGCATCGACGACGACAAGGGAAAGGGCTATGAGTTGGGCCAGAGTGCGGTCAAATGCATGCGCGGCATACTCTTCGTCTGGATGAGGCAGTCCGAGGACAAGGTCGAGCCCTTTAAGACCAACCAGAGCCCCAAACACGCGCTCCACTCGAAGGTCAACCTCAACACCGGTCTGTCGCTCAACGACGAGACATACGGACACTTGCAGATCGATGTGGTCAGTCTGTACCTGCTCTTCCTGGTCCAGATGATCACCACTGGTCTGCAAATCATCTACACGATGGACGAGGTCCAGTTCGTCCAGAACCTGGTCTACTATGTGGAGAGAGCGTATCGGACGCCCGACTTCGGTATGTGGGAGAGGGGCAGCAAATACAACACCGGAACCGCCGAACTGAACGCCTCGTCCATCGGAATGGCGAAGTCGGCTCTCGAGGCAGTCAACGGTTGCAATCTGTTCGGCGAAAAGGGCGCGTCTTGGAGTGTCATCTATGTCGACATTGACGCGCACTCTAGGAATAGAAGTATATTCGAGACACTTCTGCCACGGGAGTCGAGTTCCAAGAACACCGACTCAAGTAATGATGAACTGATTTCAGTGATTGGGAACCAATCGGTTTGAATGGTTTAGGTTTGTTGCCGACCATCAGTTGGCCCTGTTTTGCCACTCACGACCCGACGCTCTACAACAGCACTAAAGACAAGGTAATGAAGAGATTGAAGACTCCCTATGGCTTCAAAAGGTTTATTACCGATGGGTTCGGAACAGTCCTCGAAAAGAAAGGTATTCCTAAATGATAAGCAAAAGTCATTAACCGATCGGTGATTGATGGCCAGACCAGTCATGCAAGAGCGGAGAGACCAAACAGTTCGAGCACATTGAGTGCGATTGGCCGCTCTTCTGCTGCTTTCTCATCATTGATGCCGTCTTCAAGAACTTTGACGATCAGGTCCACGAATATCAGGACATGTTATTCAATAAACTGCTCCGAAGAGATGCGATTACCGGTGATTACCTGATCCCAAAATATTATTACGTGAGTTGGCCTTAGAATCTGACAATTTGTGAATCGGTAACCGAACTGTTTGTTAGGTTCCGCCCGAATATATTGACGCCGAGAAGTCAGACCCGGGTTCGACGCCCAGGATTGCCAGTCAAGAGGGCAGCGATAGTTCTGTGCTGTATCTCATGGGTCAGGCAGTGCTGGTGATCACCCAACTGTTGACCGAAGGACTTCTTCAGCCCATCGAATTGGATCCGATCCGTCGTTTTATGCCGAGCTATGACCGAATCCAAAAGACCGGCCGTTACTCTGTATTTCAGGTAAATATTGTTCTGACTGTCGAAACGGCTTTTGTTCTCCAGTTCTAAACGAATCGCTAATTCTTTCTAATTCTTTGTGTTTTTCATTGATATTTCTGTCGAATTGGCATAAAAGGGCTCCAAATATGTAAGTATTGTTTGTTTGCAGTTTCGGGCCAACCCTTCCCTTCCAGACATCCATTCAATACTGTTTCCAGAATTTATTTAGATTGTAGTCAAACATAGATTTCAAGAGTCGCTGGGTTTGGAATTCATGGTCTGCGCTGAGCTCTGCTATGACTGAAGAATAATTAGTTATATTGTAATTGTTTAGTCGTTTAGTTGTGTATTGAATGGTCTAGTCTTGCAATTCTCCAGACTTAACCACAATATTCTTATAGGGAACTGCTAGTGATTTGGTTGTGCAGGTGGTTCTCATCGCCGAATCCATGCGTCTGCAGGCAATGATGGTAACCATCATCTCCTCTGCACCACTGCCATCATGACTATAATCTTGTTCATCCACTTGAAGGCCACGTATGGCATCCAGACTCAGACGCCTCTTGAGGTCGAACCGGTCCAGATATGGCCGCCCTCTCAGTTGGTCAGAATCTATGAGCTATTGGGCATTAATCGCAAACTCGGTCTCAAAGGAAGACCCGCCCGACCTATCGGGGCATTGGGAACGAGCAAACTCTACCGCATATGTGGCCAAACAATCCTCTGCTATCCACTAATCTTCGAAGTCTCCGACTTTTATCTCTCTCACGATATGGCGCTTCTCATCGACGACATTAAGAATGAATTGCATTTCGTCGGCAAATACTGGCGAATGTCTGGTCGACCGACCGTTTGTGTCCTCATCAGAGAAGAACATCTGCGAGACGTCAACTTCAAAGAGATGCTCGACTTATTGGTACAGTTCAAGAATGGTTACCTCCAGTCGGGCCTCAAGGTCAAGACGGGTCGCCTCCAGAATCTGATCAGTTCTTCGTGTATCGAGCACTTAGACTTCCTCCACCTATTCCCAGCCGACACGTTGCCAAAGTTGGAGACCTTTCGCCAATTGGAGCACACAATGGGAATCGGTTACCAATCGCTGACCGACATTCCCAAAGCTCTTGTCTACAGTGAGCCCACGAATGTCGACTACAAAGCGCTGTACGAACACCGGCCGACGTGGCCCGACATCATCGACGCCTTGCGGTCGTGCGATACCCTTCACGCGCAAAGCCAACTCTTGTACATTCTGGCCATTCGGGAAGGACTTGACTACTCTCTGCCCGAAGGCATTACTGTTAGGGAGCGCGTGGAAAGGCTGGCGCGACAGGCGGGAGCTCTTCGGCACTGGTCTGTCGTCAGATATTGCAGTTCTATTCTGCGAAAACTGGTCGACTCTATCTCGCCGTATATCACATCCATTCTGGTCAGCGGTAAAAAGATAACGATCGGCTCGTATGGCCAGAGAGAGGTCGAGATCGATCACCCGCGCACTCCTCGCGAAATACATCAGCTCTTGTATGAAGTGATTACCGAACCATACGATGCAGTTCTCCAACAGGAGATCATTCTCTATGTCGGACGACTCATATCGACCACTCCTCAGCTCTTTGAGGGCATCGTTAAGATAAGAGTCGGCTCTTTCCTCGAAGCCATGAAATACTACTTAAGTTTTAAGAACGAGAAGCAAAACAAATTGGAATCTCTGTCCCCGAGTCAGGTCAGACGCGTCCTCTATAAGGTGCTGACGGACACCAATCTCGAGCCCAGAGAGCGGCGACTCATCGAAGGCTCGCTCTCCAGAGTCCCCAAACACTTCTACGACAAGGTCTGGGATATCCTTAGCCGCACGTCGGCCGGTATTTGCGTCGCCGGCCAGCACTTGGCCTCCGGGCCGACCATCACTTTGATGACACAACACGAACTCAACTTCTTGAGCAAAGTCGAGAATCTTTTGAGCAGAATATCTGCTCCCGAATACAGACACATCGTCATTGAAGTCAGTTGTCATACCATTTGAGCCCAATTTGCAACTAATTTGCATTTCAATTAGCTTCTGATGATTATTCATGTGATTCTTCAGCGCAATCCCGAATTGGTCTTCCAAGATATGTCTGCTGTCGACTTGGATAAGGTTTGTAACATCAGTAGATGAGCTTGCCAATGAGCCAATGAGCCAATGAGCCTTCAAATTAGCTAATCTAATGTAGAATTCAGTTATTTTTATAGCCAATGATAAGATTGTGAACTAAATGATGAGAGAATTATTCCATTTGTCTCTTCAGCTCATCTCTGGTGCCGTCAATCGGTATAAGACTGACAGACAAGAAATGGTCGGAATAGAAGAGTTCTATTGCGAGCCGCAGAGCGAGACTTCGGCTTATATGGCCAGAATCGTGTTGGACAGTCTTCTCCGGTTCTCTCCGCCCGATTGCAAAATCAGTTAAACCACTCAAAGAATGCATTTTTGACCGATCGTTGAATTTTTAGATTTTAGTAATGAAATTATATTTAGTTATCGTTTTTGACAAATAAATCATTTTTGCCTTAATTTACGACACATTTGATGTCAATTGTGCTGAAGAGACATGTCTTGTAATCACTCTATAAAATCAGCTATGCTTTTGATTATTATCATAAATCTAATTCACATATTTATAATTGAACCAGTTGATCCTAGTAAGATTATTAGTGCGACCAAGCTCACACCAATATTGAGAATAATGCAAGCGATTGAGCAAGCTGTTTTTCATTGCTTGCCAAAGAGATTCCTATTAGAAGTCCTTTTATGTGGCAATTGAGACACACTTAGTGTCAGTGAGGTATCCGCCAATTGGGGCATCTAATCAGTTGCCCACCCTATCCGTGAGGTTACCACGGATAGTGCAGATTGTGTCGGATGCAACACAATAAAGGGATTTGGATGTATCGCCAAAATGCTACGAACATTACGAACGAGTCATTTGCTGACTGCGCACTCAATCATGAGATGATGTCAGCGATTAAAAAGGAGTCTTTCGGATGCGTTGCGGACATAGTGACCAAACGCCGAGTCATGCAGTGGTCAGACAGCGGTCGGAATCTGATCGGACGGCGAGCCGTCGATGCGAGCCATTAAACGGCTTCCACTGTAGGCGTGAATCACTTGAGCGCAGAGTCAGTGAAGGACTTCAGTCCGACTCTACTCTACTCTACTCTGAGTTGGAGTTATAGTTTGTGTTTATCTCTTCGTTGGTATCCCTCAACCACTCAATCAGTCGACCACTCGATCGCAACCATATCCGTAAGTCTCCGATCGGTTGGTCACCAGATCCCTGTCCAAAGACAACACGTGTGAAGCCATGTCAGTGAAGGCACGTCTGGGACGGCGCGGCAACGGCTGCGGCCGACTGTCAGCGGCACTGTTGGTGTGTGCGGTCTGTGCGGCCCACGCCTTCTACCTGCCCGGCTTGGCTCCGGTCAACTTCTGCGAGGACGAGAAGACGACCGAAACGTGCAAATCAAATGTCAAACTCTATGTCAACCGACTGGACAGCGAAGAGTCGGTCATTCCATACGAGTACTCGCACTTCGACTTCTGTCAGGCGGAGGACGTCTCGGACTCGCCGGTCGAGAACTTGGGTCAAGTGGTGTTCGGCGAACGGATCCGGTCGTCGCCCTATAATATATCTTTCCTGAAGACAGAAGAATGTGTTCCTCTTTGTCGCAAGAAATACAAAATGAGCCAAAAAGAAGACGTCGAGCGCCTCAACGGTCTGATGAAAGGCATGCTCAAGAACTATCAGCACCACTGGATTGTGGACAACATGCCGGTCACCTGGTGCTACCCCGTCGAGGGCGACCAGCAATACTGTTCGGTGGGTTTCCCGATGGGCTGCTATGTGGACAGTCAGGGGACGGCCAAAGACGCGTGTGTTATGAACGTGCTGTACAACAAACCGGACACTTTCTACCTGTTCAATCACGTGGACATTACCATCACTTACCACAGCGGCGAGAATGAGGTCTGGGGCGTCGACTTCGGCGATAAAGGCGGCCGAATCATCGCCGTCAAGGTTGTGCCCCGAAGTATCAAACACGACGACACCAAACAGACCATCAAAGCGTCCGACTGTACCTCTAATCCGCCTCCGATGGAAATCCCGGGCAAACTGACCAAGAATGACGAGATCAATGTCTTCTATTCATATTCGGTTTACTTCTCGCGCGACAATTCAATCAAATGGTCGTCGCGTTGGGACTACATCTTGGAGTCGATGCCACACACAAACATCCAGTGGTTCTCAATCCTCAACTCTTTGGTGATCGTTCTGTTCCTCACGGGAATGGTGGCAATGATTCTCTTGAGAACACTTCATAAAGACATCGCCCGATATAATCAGATCGACAGCGAAGACGACGCACAAGAAGAGTTCGGCTGGAAGTTAGTTCACGGAGACGTGTTCCGGCCTCCGCACCGGTCAATGCTTTTGTCCGTATTCCTGGGCAGTGGTGTCCAAGTGCTCTGCATGACTGTCATCACACTCTTCTTCGCGTGTCTCGGCTTCCTCTCGCCGGCCAATCGCGGAGCACTGATGACCTGCGCTCTGGTCCTATTCGTCTGTTTGGGAACGCCGGCCGGATATGTGTCGGCGCGGATCTACAAAGCCTTCGGCGGATATAAGTGGAAACTAAATGTGATCCTGACTTCGCTCTTCTGTCCGGGAGTTGTCTTCTCCCTGTTCTTTGTGATGAACCTGTTGTTGTGGGCGAAGGGCAGTTCGGCTGCCATTCCCTTCACCACTTTGATAGCACTGCTGGCCCTCTGGTTCGGAGTATCACTGCCCCTGACCTTTGTTGGCGCTTACTTCGGCTTCAAGAAGCGCACGATCGAACACCCGGTCCGCACCAATCAGATCCCGCGTCAGATCCCGGAGCAGTCGGTTTACACGCAACCACTGCCCGGCATAATAATGGGCGGTATTCTGCCGTTTGGCTGTATCTTCATTCAGCTCTTCTTCATACTGAACAGCATTTGGTCCAATCAGATGTATTATATGTTCGGCTTCTTGTTTCTGGTCTTCACTATTCTGGTCATCACCTGCAGTGAGACCACAGTTCTGCTCTGCTATTTCCATCTGTGCGCTGAAGACTATCACTGGTGGTAAGTGTCGATTGAGACTAATCAATGAACAGTTGTCTAATCAGGTCTGTCCTTCAGGTGGCGGTCGTTTCTGACCAGCGGCTTCACAGCGTTCTATCTGCTGGTCTATTGCGTCCACTACTTCATGACGAAGCTGACCATCACCGGCACCATCTCGACTCTGCTCTACTTCGGCTACACTCTCATAATAGTGTTCCTCTTCTTCTTACTTACCGGAACTGTTGGCTTCTTCGCGTGCTTTTGGTTCGTCCGCAAGATCTACAGTGTTGTCAAAGTGGACTAAATGGCAGATTACAAGCGATTCTATATTTTTATCGATTCGTGTATAGTTAGCAATGATTTCGACATCAAATAACTTATTAATAATTATTAATTAATCACTTTTAACTTATAAGCATTCAGTTTATAAGTGTTGTAAAAAATCTTCAGTACTTTGAGCTCTTGTTTAAGCCATTCATAAACAAATTAATTGACAGATTGTATCAACTCTTGTGTTAATATAATTTAATTGGAAACCGAAACGCATTTCAATACTTGAATGCCATTGAAGACCCATTGAAGAGAGCACTGAATCCCACTATCGGTTAGAACTCGTGTTCTAAATATCATTTCGCACCAAATGTTCCGATACTAACAATTAGTGCAATCAATTACTTGAGTGAACACGTCTTGCGATACGAATGCAACAAAAGGCTGGCCTCTGGCCTCACATCGGGCGACAATCGATGCCACTCTATGGCCACTTTGTTCTTCGACAGTCTTGTGATGACAAACAAGATGTGCCACAATTGTTATATTCTGGTCACTGCAATCCCATCCTTCAATATTTCAATTACCGATACCCTGTATCTAAAAATTTGCTATTTTTAAATTATAGTTTAAATTACTATTAATAGATTAAATTGAAATTATCTGAATAAATATAAATTATAACAAGATGCATATAAAGATTTGGTATATAAAGATTGATAGTTAATATAGTCTTTGAATTAAATGAAGACTGTAATTGGACTTTAAAGCACTTTTGCGATGGAAATGTTAAAATCAAGTGTCCTATTAAATACTGATCCGAACCAATTGTCACAATAAGTACTGCACTAGTGATTGACCTGGCCACTAATCGATTATATTCTATTGTGTCACTTATCTAGCAAATGGATTCAATTGCTATATTTCACTGCTATAGCATTGCTATGTCTCTCATATTCAGAGAGAATCGGTTTCAAAGTGAGCGGTGAGAAGAGGTTGTGATGGAGTGGACAGTGAGAGCATTGACTGCAGTGATCAGTGATGTGACGCCAGTTGTGAGTCGAGTGAGTGCTGTGGAGTGAGGGCTGTGTGCGGACTGAGGAGTGCTCTGCTCTGTGAGAGCTGTGATGTGTCGAGCGATTCATTAATCAGTGAATAAAGACTGCCTTCAAATGAGATGATTAAGATTAGAGCCCAACCAATACAAGATGGCGATCAATGCAGAGCAGAGTCAGTCAGTGATGAGCTGCCGATTGGCATCACTTGTGTGTCGCTCTCGTCTCGTCTCTTCACTATAGTCTGCCACACAATGTCTGATCCACACAAACATTATTAGCCATTAGTTAAATACTCTTATAGATAGCTAATGCCTGCAAAGGTTGCGCTCACAACACATCACAACACAACACCTTTGTCTCACTTCACTTGAGTGGACTGACTGACTGACGGATCACTTACTGGTCGCCGATCACAGTCACAGTCACAGTCGGCACTCCACTCACTGGCAGTCGACTTCAGTCGGACACCAATTATCTATTGGTTGCGACTCGTATTCAATGTTTACGTCAATTGACACTCCAATCGGTCGATCGGTCTGTGATTGAGTGGTCACCGCTCGGACCCAACTGAAGACACGACTACCTCAACGGTCATTAGCTGTGACATAGACTGTGCGATATAGTCAGTAGTGGTCGCCGAAGACAATACCACTGAATATGCTCACCGAAGAGATTCCTAAAGATCTTTCGGCCAAACCGTAAGTATTGTTTCGAAAGCAAATCGTTATTACGATTATTATTTGACACAATTTGTCGATAACTGGTTCTTATGTTTGTCATAAGGAGCCCGAGGACTGAAAATGAGGACAATAATAGACCGGAAGAGACAGATGGCCTTAATAACGCCAATAACGATAACAAGTCGAATGAAGCCGATGTCGAAATGATGGACACCGACCAGACGAAGAACGAGACCAACGGCGACAGCATTGACCTGAGTGTTCGCAAGAAGGACACTGAAGAAGAACCGGTGGCCGAGACTTTGGATTTATCGGTGACTAACTCGAAATCAAAACCCGAACCAACGGACACTAAGAAGACAGAAGACGTTGAGATGGTGGACGCAGATGCAGAAGCAGAAGAAACAGAAGAATCGGCCATTCAAGTCAACGATAAACATATTAATGGATTTGTCACTTCAAATGACATCAATGGTAAAGAAGAAGAAGCCGACGAGGATATTATTCCTTTATCGCCGCCGACAATAGCAATAAGCGACGAAGAATTGCGGAGCAAACTGAAGAAAATGCGTCGATTGAAACAGGAGTTGAGGAATGAGGAGATGAAGTTAGTGTTACTGAAGAAGTTGAGACAAAGCCAGCTAATGAAGGAGAACATCGTGACCCCGACGGTCAACCAACCGAACAGCCACTCGTCGGCACCCGTCAACCATTCGGCCGCCAAACTGCTGAACAACATGTCGTCGCGCAACGGATCGATGGCTCCGTCTTCGATGCCCACACAGAACATGAGCTCTGGTCACAGTCGGACGACCAATCACGGAATCAAAAGCCATTCGGTGCTCAACCCTCCGATCGGACGCAATCACAATCAAAGTCATGGCCCGATATGTCCGCCGCCTCTTGGAATGACCCAAAGGAGTAACTCGAATCACATGCCGACTGCCGCGCACTCCAGCTCTTTACGACCGGGTCCTCTCAGCTCAATGAATAGGACTCCAGTGACTACTCCTCCGAATGTTGTGCTCGGGTATCCCATTCAGGACATCAGGAATCAGACCAACTCTAGTAACTCACTATTAAGTGCTCACCAATCGGTTTGTTTATTATCTGATTTGATTGTTCTCATTCAGATCAGACACCCATTTAATTGTTCTCATTGGTAACTTTAATCTTGTCAGCTCGGTTTGGCAAATACTGGATCGCCCGGTCCGAACAGTGCGGAGGCCACTCAGACTCCCGCTCAACGACAAGCCGCCGCCAAATTGGCGCTAAGGAAGCAATTGGAAAAGACTTTACTCCAAATCCCTCCTCCGAAACCTCCGCCGCCGGAAATGCATTTCATACCGAACGCTAATAATCAGGAATTCGTATATTATATTGGTTTGGAAACTGTGGTGGACTTCTTGACCGACAGTCCAAACCAGAACAGACCACCGCCCGACCCATTCGAATGCGTTCAATGCGGCACTGACTTCACTCCCGTGTGGAAATGGCAGGACAGGATTGACCCGAACCGCGACAGACCGGCTGTGATTTGTGAGAACTGTGTCACTTCCAACATCAAGAAGGCTCTGAAGGCAGAGCACACCAATCGACTGAAGACTGCTTTCGTCAAAGCGCTACAACAGGAACAAGAGATCGAACAGCGCATCGCGTCGGGAGCGACTAGTCCTCCGCTGCCGAGCATATCACCGCCGCCGCAGCAGCAGACCAATTACAACGGAGCGCACCAGAACTTGACGCGGGATACGTCGCGAGACTTAGTGAATCAGCCCTCGAATCAGTCACGATTCGATCAGCCGCAGGCACCGCCGGCTCACTCTTCGATGTCACGAGGACTCGGTGGACACGGTGGGTCGGCCGCCAACGCGGCTGCCGCGGCCGCTGCAGTGGCCAGTTCTGCGCTGCTTCAACAGCTACCGAAGCTGTCGGCCGCTCACCAGCAGTCGCTGTTCGCAGCGCAGGCACAACAGTTGCATCAGTTGGCGCAGAGTCTGCCTCAGCCACAACCGGCACATATGCTTCCGTTCGCGCCGCTGTTGGCCGCTCAGGCCTACTCTTATAGTATGCTCGGCAAGTCGGGAATGCCGTCCACTGACCTCCACAGACAGTACTTATTAGATATGATTCCTCCCCGTTCTCTACCGCAGAGCGGGTCAATGAATTGGAAGACTTGAATACCATTTAAATGTAACTTCAATTTAATTAGTCTTTGGCTTACTTTAAATGCTATTTCTTCTGTTCATTCGATTGAATACTTTGTAAGAAATTTAATTTAATTCACTTTTTTATAAACAAATCTTAAACTTTTGGAGACTTACGCTCTCACTCTGGGAATTATGCAAATGTTTGACCACATTCTGGCGGTTGTTCATCAAAAGACACTTTACTCGTGTAATTGTTTGAGTTCTTAACATTTCTCTGTATTTATTTGTTTTATAACCGATGTCTAAATAATTAAATAGTTTTAAGTTTGAAAGGTTCGGGTAAACGGCGTCCAAATCCTACCATTGCGTAGACCTAGTCTTCAGTCCAGACTTACATCCGTTGCACGAAATGTCAGTTATTTATTGTGAAAGCGATTCACTTCTACTTTAAAACCGATTATTCGTTCCAATTGTCTGACACGGAATGGCTTTGCGATCGGTTGTACCGAAGGACTGGAGACTAGTATATCGTCTGAACATAGAGTTAGTTGTGATCAGATGTGAGCATCGATTGGCCATATGTTGGCCAACCATCTCAAGCGATGCCTCGCTTAAGACATGTAATGACAAATTGGTATATAGTCTGAAATATCTCTGAATGTATGACAACATTGGATAACATTTAATATCAATTTCACTGTTTATATGCGACCACAATAAAAATGTTTGGAACCAAACGGTTAGCGATTGTCTTGTGTTGTCTCTGTTTGTGTGCCGCCGAGGAACGGCTTCACTTTGACCACTTGGACCACATTGGCCTCGGTGTCGAACCAACTGGTGATGTGAATCGAATCTATCGTGAAATAATACATTCGGTCCACGCATTTGGTCCGTCTGTAGACCGATCGCGGATCAGCTCTCAACAGATTGGTTATCGCAGTCTTGGACTCTTCAAAATTACTAAAGTGTTTGAGGCAATGACCGCAACACTCGTGTGTTTCGTCCATTTTGTGAAACTTCTTCAACTGTTCTAAACTTTTAGCCGTAAACTCGACGCCAACATCCGAGACAACACTGCCGTCGACCCAACCATTCGGAACATCGGTTTCGGTTGCACTTCGTTCGGGCGATTCAATTGATTCGCTTGTCGTGTCTTTGTCTTCACTCATCTCAAATCTGTCCAATGCTTTTGGCGAATCATATTGTTCTATATAGGGCTTAATGTCCACCACTGGCGTGCCGTCCAATATGTCAATCCCCGAAACGAACACATTTCCCCCTTCGAGGTGAGACAATCAGATGTTAACTCTCGGCTTAGATGCAAAAGTATAGTTATACCCTCTACGCGGTCCAACTTGGCCAGAGTCAAGCCAATCGGATTGGGTCTATGAGGTGATCGCGAGGCGAAGACACCGCAAGCGGTGCCGTTGAGTCTCGGCGGACGCACTTTGGACGGACACCTCTTGTTTGTGTTCAGATGGAAGTAATATAAAATCCTGCAAATAATCGTCTGTTAGTTACTTCTAGTTTGCAACGCAAGACCACTGACCAGACGTGCGAGAACTGGTCAATTCCAAGAACCGAATGGTCCGGATTGTTGAAAATGTTTTTGTTGAGTTCAATAAATCCCTTGCTCTGCGGACATATCGCCGATTGTCTGGCCGTCCCATTCTTCTTGTTGAAGACCGACCGCATGACACCAATCGGTTGGAGGCATTGGTCGAGTCGTGTCGGGAGAGCCGACTGACAGCTGTTGGCCACTGACATCGCGGGTGAGTCACGTGTGGCGACAAATGATAGCGACATCTGCTTTGATGGTTGAGTTCGTTGACATTGGACTGCAGAATAGGAGTTTAGCACCTTGGCACCAATGTATCAATGTGATTTGCCTCATTGACAATTATAAATAAGTCGAGAAATACTAACGAAGAGAATATTATTTAACTGTCCAAATATTTTAATTGGATTTTGGTTTAGAATTTGGTTTAGTTTTGTGACCGAAACTACAAAACTTTTGCCAAAAAACTGAAAGCCACCATAAATTGTAGGATTGAGCTTGGTGATGGTGATTGGATTAGTGATGGTCATCTGATCTGCAGTTTATGGCCAGCGATGGCTAATTGGTTAGGATTGAGAGGTTCGTTGTCTGTATTGGAGACCTGTTTGCTGTGTCTGAGGGTCTGTATCTGTACCAAGAACCGTGGGATTCCGTGACAAAGCCCATGACGTTAAACATAGCAAGAAATTGCTCATAAATTATGACT
>JAQGBE010000913.1:0-13715 GCA_034698225.1 Scheloribates latipes | reverse complement strand
TTTTCTCTGAAACGCTAATTTCGACGATGAAATTTCAGTGAAATTTCAATGAAATTTCAGAGTGAAATTTCAGTCTATAAATTTCAGCCCAACACTAGTGACCACTAATGAATGTCTATAACTAATGAATTGTCTGGCAATCAAACGAGTGATCCAAACAATAGACTCGTCAGAGCAGACGTCTGAACACATTCGAGTCATTTGTTGGGAACGGTATCGCAAACTAACTCTTTTGGTCTCGAATATCCATTGTTTGGGTTCGTTGGTCTGCTCTGGCGTTCAGTGAAAGTTTAATACTCACTCCAAGAGTGAACATACGGTCGCAGTTATAGCGCGTCTAATGTTTGCCTCTGTTGAACAATCAATAGTCAAATGTGTGTATTGTGTGTCGCGATTCTCGATTCGCGTGCCTCTGCTCTCAGCTCTGCCACTGCTCTTCAGTGCCCTTCACTGCCGGCCCTTCGCCTTCGCCCAGACTATCGCTTATGGCATCACTGCTCCCATCATTCCGATGGACTGTTTTCCGATAGCTGTGCATCACTACAGCTATTGCTCGATCATTGCTCGAGTCTGGCATCTCTCAGTCTCAGTCTCAGTCAGGTCCAGGTGACTCTCCCTCTCCGCTATTGTCACCGACCAATACCACGAGCACAGGCACAACCACGAGCACACGTCTGGGCACACTTTTTTAAAGTGCTTTCATTATTGAGCCCAAAAGTAAAGCAAAGCCAAGCAAAGCGATGGTCGACTCGACTCGGAGTGACGGCACGCGTCGGTCGCGAGCATTGCCTAACAAAACAAATTATATGAACTCGATATTAGCTGTCAATGTCTGCATCAAATGTTGGTCTCTCTGCAGCTGATATGAAACGACACATATTTATAGCCATCGCAGCCGAAGCCGAGTCAGAGCCGGAGCCGAGCAGATGTCAGATCTGTTCATAACTTTTGTTGAATTAAGTCTCCAACTCTTCCCAAACCGTTAGTCGACCTCAAACCCAATGAACCGTTACTTCAATTTATATATAGATTATGCAAATCGCGTCCAAAAGCAGACCTATTTCTCCGCTTAATGTCATCTTTACTTTCAGTCCAATTATGAGTCGAAACTAATTATTGAGGTACTCTTCACTCTTCACAAGTCTATCCAATCTGGTTCTGTCAAATCAGACCTAATGGTTGGAAAATGCATAATCAAAGTGAGGGTTAGGTCTGGTCTTCCTTTTAGACACTTTCACCTCGGAGTGGGTGCGCGTGTCTGCCGGCGAACACACCTTTGGTTTTGAGGGATAGACCGGTTGTCTGAAGAATGAGAGTCAGTCCTCATGGGGTCGACCAGTGTTTTGATGGACTCTCGCTTTCGGTTAGCTTTCGATTTCATATCGAAAGAAAATTTTGAATATTTTTAAATAAAATGTTAGGGAAGTGTCGGTTCGAGTCAATGACACTCTGAGTGGCGTATGTCAGCCCTTCGACCAACACTTGTGGCTAACGGTAGTCAGTGAGGCGACTGTCACTCTCTACCTGGTCATCCGTCATCACTCGCAGAGTCAGAGACAATTCAACCTTAATATTTAATTATATGTATAATATCTATCGATATATATAGAAAGTGAAGAGAAGTGCAATTATTTGCGTGGAATTATTCGAGTGGTGAGAATTAATAACTAGCTCAATTTGATCACATGCTCGATGGGTTGATGATACAGTTTGGTCTAATGATGCCAGAATGTGCATGATAACTTGTTGGAGTGCCAGGTGAGCAAACTGAGCCTAACTGTGTTCTATTCATGTGATTCATGTGATAACAACTATCAAATACGGTAGCAATGGATCAACAATTATGAAAATAGTGATAGTAAGCGAAATATGAGGTAATTTAGGCGAACATCTGTTGTTTGGTTGTGAGCCCACTGTCGCTCGACTCGACTCGAGTCCACTCGATGTGTGATATGTTTGAACGAGTCCTGCAATTAGACGAACACATGTAACACATGTAACCATTCATTGTCGACATTAGATAATAATTAATTTGACGTTTAGTCCATTTAGTCATCACTTTTCCCTTAATTGTTTGCACACAAGTCTCATGTGATTCCTGTCCTCCAACTGAAGGGTTAACGCAATTGCAAACACTCTTTGCTTCCAAATGCCATCACTTTTACTGCTCTTCGAATAAATTGCTATACTTTTTATACGAGGAGAGAGAGAGAGAGAGAGAGAGAGAGAGAGAGAGAGAGAGAGAGAGAGAGAGAGAGAGAGAGAGAGCCTGTGTTGGGATCCGATCGGAGGGCACATTAATAGTGGATCGGACGGTACGACTGAACGACTGTAGATATCTGAGGGCAGGTGCTGTCGCGGCTACTATTCTGGCAGCTGTTCGCCGCCAAAGCAGGAAAGTCTCCTAACTTTCAAATTTGGAGCTGTTTTGAGTCACCCAGAAAAGTCAAAGCCGTGCCTATAGTTGGAGTAGTGGTTCGCCTATTGTCTGTCAGCACCCGTTCCCCATCGGCTCCCCATCTGATCGTCGGCTTCATTGCTATGCAGAGGAAGTTCAAAGAGAGAGCTATTATTTGCTGTATTTTTGCTCCATTTGTGACCGAATTCATTATATCTTTATATAAATTGCGATGAATTGCATGACTCATGCGATTAGACAAAACACAATCAATTGATAACTAATTTCTCACAATTTCTTTACATTTCATTCTAGAACTTCAGTTCTCGTGTTGTTTACCATCACTGATATCGGCGGCCAGTATTGCGACCGCCGTTAGAGGACTACTCAGACATAGCAAACACTATAAGACAGTTATCGATATTCTGGCACAACTGGTGGCCACTCAGCCCGTGAGTGCTTCTCTCGTTTCCACCGTTCAATTTGTCTGAACTCATCTGATTATTCTAGAGTCAACTCAACAGTTGTGTGGATCAGATCGAGTCGTTGATCAGTTCGAGTGCCCACAAGATATTGGTCTTCAATAAGAACAACAGTCCGATCGATGACAACCAAGAGATGGTTCAATCGGACGGCTTCTCACACATCACTCACGACATTGATATACAAATCATAGACACCAATGCGCTGTAGGAGAGACAGGACATTGAGCATAGCTATAGTCGAGTTAACACATTTATATAATTATAATATATTATTATTAGTTATTGATATATCAAATATTATATGTTTATATATTACTATATATAGTATAAGTTATTTATTGATTTAGTGCCACAAATCGAGGATATATTTGTAAATTGTATATAATGTTCACATTCGAGAGCCAAGCGATCCGTCCATTCCGTCCTCACCTCATCTCAATTGACTGCACGACAACTCTATTCCAACTCTAACTCAAGTATTGCCTCAAAGTATTGACAATCGTTGTGAGAGTCAGACAGTGATGACAATCACATTCCAGGCATTGCTTTACACCACTTGTAGTCACTGTTTGGCCACAGTTTTAGATACCGATGAAAATAATTGTTATATTAATGTCTAATCAAAAGTCAATTTTTTTTAATAATCTTAACAATTATTCACTTCTTTGCTATTATTTCCAATATTTATCAACGATTTATATTCTTTATAATACTTTTTATCATACTTTTCAAGTACTCTATTCTTTCTGCTCCAACTCCAACTCAAGCAAGTCAATTGGTCTGATTGACCTGATCATTGTCATTCTCTCTGCTCTTGTCATTTGTGAACAGAGGGAACACAAGTCTAGTCCGTTCGGGGCTAATGCCGAACGCGTGACCAGTGCTGAGACATTGCTATCATTCAAGTCATCGAATTTGGATATAATTTAAGTGTAATTTAGTCAAAAAGATCTCAAAACAAACCAAAGAATAAGTAACGAAATAATTGGTTATATCTGTTGTTGTGATTGTATTTCACATATTATTCAAATAAATATACAAATCATTTGTCTTTCGTTGCCAACAATTTCCAAACCATAGAAGAGAATGATTCCGAGGATTAAAGTGATTAGATTTAGTGATCCGTTAAGAGACCGGCGATGAGTGTCAGGTGAGAGCCGAAGATATCGATGTTCTTGTGATCTGTTAAGTGATCGATGTCTGAATCGATTGATTGTGGCATTGCTTATAGCGTTTGTTTGTTTGCGAGACTTTATTGAGATAGCATTCAATAGCGACTAAACTATTAAACTATTAATTAAAATAATCGATAAATTATACAAAACATTAAATAAATTCAAAATTTGTCATTAAATTAATCGTTTGTCCAAAAGGCGACAAACAGTGGTCAGGACTGGACTGGACTGCGACGACCAGTGATCACGATCTCAATGATTGTATGAAATGAGTCAAATCGTATTCCGTGTCGTACTGTTGAGAGTCCCAGAGCTCGGGCAGAGTCTCTAATATGCTTTTGATGCCCGAACCCGACGCAGAGCTGTCGCCCGACTTGGGGTTGGCGTCGGCGTTATGGCCTAAACTGAACAGATCCAAGAGCTGGTCCGTCGCCATCGTCTCCAAATGCGAGTTATCTCCGCTGATCACAGTGTTGGCGATCGTTAGCTTAAACTTTTGTAAACCCATTATCTTCTCCTCCAAAGTGCCGGTCGTTATAAGTCTTGAGAGAGAATCAGATTAATTAACAAGATTTCGATGACTTGTATAACAAACCGATAGACATTAACCACTTTCTTCTGGCCTATTCTGTGCGCCCTATCCATGGCCTGCAAGTCCTTCATAGGGTTCCAGTCGTGTTCAACGAATATAACGGTGTCGGCACCCGTCAGGTTCAGACCAAGACCACCAACCTTTGCGGCAAAAGTGAGTGATTGGTGCGGACAGTGGTCTCATACCTGAGTGGTCAGAAGCAGGATATCGATCGACGGGTCGTTATTGAATCTGTGGACAACAGAGTGGCGCGCAATGGGCGGCACATTGCCATCGAGACGAAGATAGGTGACGGAAGGCATGTGCGCTCTCAACAGATCGTTTTCGACTATGTCGAGCATACTCTTCAGCTGACAGAAGACCAGCGCCCGGTGCTGATTGACCACCGGCTCTGTTGTGACCGAACCATTGGTTTGCGTTCCGATACCGCAGTCGAGGAGCAGTTGTCGGAGAGCGCAGAGCTTAGCCGCGTGACTGATGTCGGACAGACTGGTCTTCTCGGTCTTGAGCTGAGCTAATGTTGACTCGTATTGCGGGTGTTGTGGAGTGAGGACAAGCTTCGGGTGATTACACACTTTCCTTAAATACTGAAGCGCTTGGAATACATGAGTCGATGGAATGTTTGTCTTTTCGGACTTAGTTTTCGCTATAATTGTCTCCTGAAGTGTGTGTTTGGCTTTGCTTTTGGCGAAGTCCTCATAGAGTTGAGACTGCAATCGACTCAACTCGCAGTAGTAATCTTGCATTATCTTCGGCGGTAAGTCTTTCAGCACATCCTCTTTCATACGTCTTAAAATGAATGGCAGGACTTGTCTATGAAGCGATTCCATGGCCAGCACTCCGGCCTCTTGTTCTTTAGAGGATGACTTGGCGTCTCGACTCTGAAGAATAGGTCGCGAATAGCGGGCCATAAATTGTTTTTCTGTGCCTAAGAAGCCGGGCATCAAAAAGTCGAATAATGACCACAACTCGAGAACATTGTTTTGAATGGGAGTTCCGGTTAGAATGAGTCTGTGATTGGCCGGAAGCGACTTAATGGCCTTCGATAGTTTGGTTTTGCCATTCTTGATGACATGACCCTCGTCTAAGATGCAGTAATTCCAGTGCAGGGATGAGAAGAACTCGATGTCATTGCGGACGATATCGTAAGAAGCGATCACCAAATTGTAAGAAAGCTTATTATCGCTGCGTTTAATCTTTTTCCTGAGTTTGATCCTCTCGTTTGGCGGACCGGTGTAGTGAAGTGGCCGCAAGTGGTCAGTGCTGACGAACTTATCGACCTCATAGAGCCAGTGCCCGGTCAGTGTCGGCGGACAGATCACGATTGACGGCAATGGCTTGATATCGATCTTAGAGCTCTTGATCTTAACCGACTCGAAGTAGTGATCGGCCACAAGAATGCAAATCGCTTGCAATGTCTTTCCCAAACCCATTTCGTCGGCGACGATGCCATGCAATTTATATTTGTTGAGAAAGGCCAGCCAATTGAGGCCATCTTGCTGGTAGGTCCGCAGCTCGGCTCTGACCGCCACCGGAAGCTTGAAGTCATCTAATTTCTTCACATTCATCAGCTGTTCTAAAAAGTGACGTTCAGTTTCTTTCTTTTTGGCCATTTTGCTATCGATGACAATGTGATCAGATTTTGGGCCATTGTTGTTGTCGAGAGGCATCAATTGGACCAATCGGGCGAAGCAATGGGTGGCCAGAAGTCTGACGGCGTCGTTCTGATCACTCATTCGACCCAACATCGGGACAATCAGAAGAACAATATAGGGCACGATATTGAGGGCCAAACGATCTATAATCGAATACAAGGCTTCAATGGCGCCCTGTCTTCGGATCTCCGAGTCGGAAGTGTCCAGCAGTTGGAGCACTGTATTCAACACTGTGTCCATCGTCTCGTTGCCGATCACTTGACTACACATTCCCAGACAACGGGCGGACATATGCCGGACGGCTATGAAAGGACTTTCGAGACACAAACAAAGACACTCTAATGAAGACTTCAAAAATTGGTGCAAATCTTTATCCAAGTGCTGACCAATAGTTTCGAGAACTTGTAAACTTTGAACTAAATTTCTAGCCTCGGTTAGACTTAGATTCGATTCTTTAGACTTCTTCGATAGTTCACTAATTTGAGTGATTTGTTCCCAAAGAGTAGGTATTTTCGACGGCATTTCCGATTTGAAGAATTTGGTGGCCTCGGAGAGGGAGAGACTGGCGCCGCGCCTCAGGATCTCGTTCTGTTTGTCGGTTTGCTCGTTGGGGTTGGGGTTCACGGGCTCATCCACCGGAGTGGACACTTCACCTTTCAACTTCTTCTGCGCATTCACTGAATTGGATCTCTTGAACAAAGTCGACTTCTCTGCCAGTTTTTGCATGTTATCTAAGCTGACAATACCTAACTGCTTGCTAATTGTGTTGCTAACTTCCAAAGGAGTCACTTCTGGAGTGAAATTGCGATCCGAACACAAATAGGTTATTAAATTTTTAACTATTTTCGGAACCGGACTTATAATACTATTATCCGAACCGTAGTCTCGATCGCAACATATCTTCAGTAAAGCCACTAAACTGAGAGCCGACTCTCGCTGTAACTGTTCGTTCTCTTCGGTTTTCAAAGAGTCCATCAGTGGTCGGACCACAGGATTCAGTTTGTCGGGCAAATCGTTCCAAGATATGAGGGCTCCAGCTATTGAAGACAAGACAGACGTGGCCAGAGATGACTGGTATTGTGATATATGAGCCGTCGATTTCAATAAAGTTCGCGCCCTATCGCCAAACACTTCGGTATTTTTATTCTTGGGATCTGATTGCAAGTGACTGAGCGTCGAGTTGGCTAAAGCGGTGATTTGGTCGAATGTGTAAACACTGCCCGGATTATAAACATTTTCATCTAATGGTAATTTATTTTTGTTGACCAGATTCACAAAATCGCGGGCTTCGAGTTGTAATCGAGTAAAGAGTGAAGAGATTTCGTCGAAATAGACAATATCTTGAAGACATTCTAAGCACTTATTACTGACATTCTTCGGCAGACAATGACCACTCGAATCACTGGAAAGCAGATCCAAAGCCTTTGCCCACTCTTTGACAACCCATGCGATGCACATCCTCTGCATTGCAGACTTTGAATTCAAATGGAATAACAGAATATTTGCAAAACATTCGACCGGAGAGGGAGTCAAACAATGAACTGGTTTAGTGACAAAATGTGCCAAAAGTCCGATAAACTTTGCCGATTGATGTCTGGCTCTGATCACAACTTTCTCTCGCTCTTCAGGGCTGTCGGCCAGCGATTCAGTGCCGCCGATGTAATGCTGTTCTCTGTGGTTGTCGTAGCGATGGTTACGTGACCTGACAATGGGCTGAGGAAGAGGTTCGGCATTGGGGTTGTGCTTCGAGGGCAGCCATGACTGGCACGAAGAGGCGTCGATCGGGATGTTAGACGGATGCATCATCAGACAGATCCAACCGCTCAGGTGCTGACAAGTGGCTTGCATCAGGTTGTCCAGGTTGGCCTTGACCACCAGGCGGAACCATACTTCGTACAGGTTCTCCAAAATATCTGAACTGTTTTCTAAGAGACACCTCTGATAGAGAAGTCTTAAGGCGTCGGACAGAAGCGGAACAATTAGCCATTCGGTGTTGTTTTTAGAGCACAGAATAAGAAGAGCGTCTAAAACTGATTTGCGCACCGATGACAACGAGTGACTGAGGAATGGCCACAAACGGGGCACCAAATTAATGAAGTCTTGTTGCGAATCACATTTGCTGTCGAAAGTCAGAAGTGATGACAACAACATCAAGAGATCTCCTGTGGAAGAGCTCAAGTCATCTAAGTCTCGAAGTGCTTCCCATAGATAGGAGACAACAATCGGCACTTTTTCGGGCATAGTTTCCATCAAAATGTCTTTGACCGGAACGAGCGCTGCCGCGGCTACAGCAGAGACGTCGTCAACAAGATCTTTGAGTCCATCGAAAATTGGTTCAAAAACTATTGGTATCAGTTGTCGGGTCATGTCTTGTCGAATGGCGAGCAAATACTTGAGTCCAAGCATTCCTCCGTGTCTGGCCTCCCACTGACGACACACAAGCAGCTCCAGAAGTATTTTCACCACACAATTGACGCCCTGGTCACTCAGGTTATTCAAGACAAGTCCCAACACTTGGGCACACGTTTCTCTAACCGGAGCTACCACTTGGTCAGACACAAAATCGCCGAAGCGATCGAGGGCTAGAACAGAGATTAACCGAAGTGCTACGTCTTCGAGCCATAACTGATTCATTTGATCCATTTGATGGCTTGGCGTTGATTTAGTACGACCGCCACATTTGCCCTGCAATTTGATGATCTCTCGCAGAGCTGTGGCCGCGCCGTGACGTACGACCCAAAGAGCACTGAATAAGTCGGACAACAATTCATCGGTGAACGACTCGAGTGGCCACTCATTCGACTGAGAGATGTCGAAAGTGTTGTTATCGACAGAGTTTGCATAATCAGAATCGTCGGCCTCTGTCTTGATTTTCTTAGTCTCGACATTCTCATCAAAACTTGACTTTTGATCACTAGATTTGCTTGAATTCATGCGAACAGTCTTCCGCTTTAGTGAACTTCCGGTGGCTTTCGTCATGATTTCTTCCAAATCGGAACCCTTTTTGGTCAAATCAATGGCATCTGAAGACGCTTTTTGTTCATTTGTCAGATCAGAGTTTGAGATGAAGTCATTAGAATCTATGTTTAGCCCCAATTTGTTGGCCACATCGAGACCTAACCGTTGGTTCAATAATTGTCTTTGAAGTGCAATCTTCTCCTTAAGGTCGAGATTGGCGTCAATAGTGTTGTCACAGGTTTCGTCGAACTCTTTGCCCTCAGAGGCCAACAGATTGTGTCCACATTTGATGACAGTATTGATGTCATACTTGTCGAACCTCATTCTGCCGATGGCCTGCTCGCCGACGGCGGTCGCGTCACTCTTGAGGCCGGAGGGCATCCAAAGCGGCAGATTGGCCACAATGGCCTCCACCGCCTGACTGGCGGCGATGCGTGTGTCCCAGCTGTTGCTCTTCAGGTACTGTCTCACTTTGGCCAAGAGGTTGTGCAACTCGTGCGGATGCAATCGTTGCACTTCTCCCAACTGAAGGGCCGCCGCTTTGCGGGTCAGAGCCGTAGAGCCGGTCTCTAACAACAGGAATAGGCGGTCGAGTCGTGAACTCATGGCTGGCGTCGCACTAATGGCCGCACTTATGGACGACAACACGACAGACACCGACTTCTTAGATATCAACGACACAGATGGCTAATAAATAAACCGATAAATCATTCATTCGTTAATTAAATTGTCAATTAACTGATAAACAAAATAAGTTAAGAAAGTCTACAGATTTCCGGTCTTTAGTAGAGATGTTCACTGCTTTTGCCGATTCATAACATTTGCATTGAATGACAAAACAGACCATTAAATGAGATTCGGATGCCTTCGAAGGCAATTAAAACTAAAGTCACCGATCGCTGACACTCTTCGCTGACCATCAGTTCTGACCATTCAATTGTGATGACAACAATCATATGGCTTGTCATCAACCGGTGAAGACCTCTACTCTACAAGTGATTGTTTCTCTCAATATAGACGTGTTTTACAATTGTTTTGCCATAACTTTTTTCATCGCTCGCCGATCGATCTGATCCGACAATTGGTCAGACAATTGCTAGTTGACACCGGTCTCCAACTATTACCATAGATGCTGGCAATGGCGCGCTTGTGTGCAGTGCTTGTGGCGGTGTGTTTGGCGGCGGTGTCCGACTGCGCCGAGGAGTCAGTGCCCAAAGGCCCGAAGGTCACTGATATCGTAAGTGGCGATCAATGGACGGCTGACTCGACAACTTTGATGTCATGCCATCGCTTTGTTTTAGGTTTACTTCGATATTAAAATCGGCGACGAAGACGTGGGCCGAATCGAAATCGGACTCTTCGGTAAAACAGTTCCGAAAACAGTGAAAAACTTTGTCGAAACGTGTATTAAACACAAGACTGAGGTCTGAATTCAAATCGATTAGACTATCGTTGGCCACAATTGACGGTAATATCTGTCCACAGCAAAGCCCCGACGGAAAGTTGGTCGGCTATAAAGGCAGTTCTTTCCATCGAGTCATCAGAGACTTCATGATTCAGGGTATGTTCCCATTGATTCGAACCGACCCAAACCGAGCCCATTGTGACCACAGGCGGTGACTTCACGAACGGCGACGGCACCGGTGGCCGAAGTATCTACGGCGAGAAGTTCGCTGACGAGAACTTTAAGCTTAAGCACTACGGCGCCGGTTGGCTCTCAATGGCCAATGCGGGCAAAGACACGAATGGCTCGCAGTTCTTCATCACCACCAAAAAGACTTCGTGGCTCGACGGCAGACATGTCGTCTTCGGCAAAATCATCAAAGGAATGGTCAGTCACTTCACCGAGTCTTTCGTGTTTATGTCCGCTTCAATTTGAATGTTGTTGGCTAATATTGGACCTGTGCCAGGGCACGGCTAGCCAGGAACATTCGAATTCCAGGGCAATAGAAGTAGACTTTATCTAATAATGCCATCGATTCTAAACTAGGATGTGGTCAGAAAAGTTGAGTCAACCAAAACCGATTCCAGAGATAAGCCCGACAAAGACGTGGTGATCGCCGATTGCGATACACTTCCAGTGACCGAACCATTCCCGGTCTCCAAAGATGATTCCGTTTTATGAATTGAAGAGATTTTTTAATTTATTTCCACTTTTGATAACCGATTATGATTTGATTAAACGATTAAATTTTGATTAAAATTAATTTAGACCAAAATGATTGTCATTTAATTGGCATTCGACTCAATCTAATGGGTGAGGAAGTGATGAAATGGTGTCTAAAGAATTGATTGCAATTATAGTTGTCTTGTCTTCACTTGTTTATTGGAATCACAGACCATTCAAGAGATTGATTACAATTATATTATTTAATAACAATTGAATCAATAGATTATCGAATTTTAAATACAATTTAAGGCATTTGTCGATAGTTTCGTTAATTAGTTTTGGTTGTAATGGTTAGCAACCAAGTTATTTGCAGTAATTTTGCTCCATTTTGTATTTGTAATTAATAATTATTATCAAGATTAACAATACTTATGATTATAGCAATTCAGCTGAAGTATAGACTATATTTGATAGCGTAATAGCAGTCCAACAAAAGAAAAGGTCGAATCTCTTATCTAATCGGTCTATTGAAGCCAACCATTGAACTAATTCTTATCGGAGCGAAGCAATTGTAGCCAAGATGTGCCAAGTCATTGAGCAAACGACTCGGACAGATCTTGGATTTTGCATTACATAACTCAAGGATGGATAAAGTATTCGATATCATGTGCACCTTGCTAAGTTGTTAGCTGTGGTCGTCTGGCAAATCATCGTCAATGGATTATAGTAATGATAATTGAAGATTATATTAATAATGGACAGACTTTAAATCGAGATATCATTCAAGTATTATAATCTATAGTTGTTTTTCAATAAATTAAAATGAAAAGATCATTACTTATGATAAGACCCAATACTTTATCCATCCCTGGTATACATCTAAAGACCGACGAATAGTGGCAACAATTCGTGAGTCTATCGTTGAAAAGTAAAATTAATAATGAGTTGTAAAGCAGTGTTATTTAGACGTTTGTGCAAATCATCTCAACTGAACTTGAAGTCAAACAATTTCATCGCAAGTTGTTTTGAATTTTCAACAAAGATACATCTAATTAGCCAAATCTATCGAGTAATTGATTGTAAATGCTGTAAATTTTATATTCGATAAAAACTGCTTAATTAGAATCCTAGTCATTGTCATTGTAATATTGATTGACAAACATTTTGATTTCAAATTAATATTTTCCACAATACAACGAAACAAATCAGCAATGTTTGCGATGAAATTGGCCAACTTCAATTGCTAGAGATCTGTTGAGTTACCCATCCATTTGAAACTTTCAATGATTTTATATGTCATTCATTTGAAAAACAATTTTAAAAAGAGTTAAAACATTCGAAATAAATTATTAAAAATATATTTCAATATAGATTTGAATAAAAGAATAGTCGACTCAAAAATCATTGAATCACTGAATCACAACACAATCGTATCGATCGGTAATTAGCAAAAAGGAATGACCGAAAGAATCAGTTTTGTTTGGAAATGCGTTCGACTTTGGAATTATATAATTAATAATAATTAATAATTATATAATAATAATATTTTATATTTATTTGGTTTGCGATATCCGTAGACTATATTTGATTATCACTTGTGGTTGCGGTCAGACGTCAATTGCATAATACGACTGACCTTTTGGTGTCATTTGCCTTCTGTCGACACTCTTTTGTCTCAATTGAATTGAATTATATTATAATTAATTAGTAATAAATGCAATGATAGTTATGTTTTGATATGTTTTGAGCAAAGGATTGAAAATTTTATAAAATTAGATAATTATTTTGAGATTTAAAAAAATGATAACAAGATTTGTCGTTCGGACCAAACAGTTCTCACTTTTATGCCGTTTTCTTTTTCCTCTTCTTGTCGTCCGTCACAGCAATTGTGGTATTTGTGTGAACTCTTAATTCTCTATACATTAACTGTAAAAATAAGTTGAATCAAATTAGAATTGGATTAAAAGAGAATTAGATTATTAATTTAATAATAACGCCAATGCAATAATGCCCATGTTTTTGCAGTTGTCTCGATAGTCTTGGTAAGATGTTTTAAAAACATTTTTGTGATACTATAATTAAGAGAGTTTCAAGTCTATTTTACTTTCAATAAGAAGCTATAAGCTAGTCTGTCTGATTACACAACTAAGCAAGTTGACTAGCGTTGGGCAATTTCACGACTTTTCATTTTGCTTTTGAAATTTCAGGAAATTTCACCAAAATGGCACTTTACAAGCCTGCTTAATAAATTTAACCTTTTTCCATATATACAGATAACTACCATTAGCGTAAAGGTATGGTACGGTAAACTAACCATTATGGTAAACCAAATGCATTTTCAC
>JAQGBE010000912.1:0-13735 GCA_034698225.1 Scheloribates latipes | reverse complement strand
GTTTTGGCCAACGCTAGTGATCAAACTGTTTTGCCAATGTTAACCTCGATTAACTACCATTGAGGACGATTTGTTAAGTATGCCAAACGGGTGATCCGTTAGAGGATGCAAAACAAGTCTATTAATCATAATTTATGTGTTGGCTCTTAAATATTATTCACTGCTATTTATAAATATATCGATTGCTATAAAATCTTTGATTAAAAAATTTTAAATAAAAAACAATTTAATTCATGTCTTTATTAATTTAAATTAATTAAATTCATTCATAAAATATTAATCGTTTGATTTGATCGATGAGTTTGTTTTCAGAAAAAAACAAATGTTTGTAATTTTACGTCCAATTTGTTGTGATAATAGTGTTCTCGTTCATTCAACACAGACAAATCAAATATTTGTTTATTCGGTTGTATTTATAAATAAAATGCGAATAAAAATTTATTTCAAAGAATACGACCAATCAATTCAGCCATGTTTTAGTCCTTACTGTAGTCGATAGGAATTTTATCAAATTAGAAGAGACCGTGTTCTCGCACTATCTCGCCTTTCTAGATTTAGCGCCCCCACACAAGTTTTTAGAACAAAAGTCAGCTTTTTCATTATAGCGCCCACCCATGTTTAGCCACCCGATATATAAGGATATCTCTATATTCCAGGAACCTAATTATTAGTAAATGCTATAAATAAATTTATCAATGAATAACAATTTTACCGATTCTAATAATTTAGAAAATCCATCTTGATGCAAGTGCAACCTAATAAATTAGTAATAATTACCTAAAACAGCATTATTATATCAAGATCAAGAATTAGGCTTAGCTTCAAATAAAAAACAGACTTTATGAATAAAATGAAATTTGGAAGTGTATAAAGTGCGTGCGTGTGTGTGCAGAAGTAGGTAGTAGGTAGTTAGTTTTGCACATTGTTTTGAAGCATATACAAGGTTCTGATTGCGTGACCACGACAATCAAATTGAATCTATGAGCATTAGTCATGATTGAAAACTAATTTTAAAACCATCAAGAAATTGAGCGAACGCATATAAATCGACTAAACCCTCCCCCACATTGGCAACTCATCCATGTAAATGCTATTGAAGGGAATTGTTTCTCTAAATTTTTGATTTGAATGCTACAATCAGTTACAACTGGATATGCTATTTAGGGGATGAGTTTATATGCCTTCATCGAATTTCTCGGTGGGTTTTTATTAGTTTCCAATGCTCGATCCAATACCCACAGTATCCATTTGATTATCGTGGACACGTGATCAGAAACTAGTTTTAGAATGAATTTCTTTTGTTGCAACCTAGTCTAATTGAATGCGTAACATACGAAATGAATTATTAGTCAATATATTCCAATAATAGAATACTAGAAATAACATCTATCAAATCATTGAATGATGAGCTTGATAATATATTTTTTTTGAATCTAAATGGTTTTGTCATATTCCAGGACTTCCTATATTAGCGCCCACACGTCTTTTAGCACTCACTAACAGGATTTCCCGATAAATACCAATTGTTTTCTTCTCCGCCCGGGCGGCATATTGCGAGAACACGGTAGTGTAAATTAAATCCTCTGTTTTGCAACGTTCTATTCAAATAATTGATCAGATAATACAAGGATTGGCACAACAAAGCGATTCGAACAAAAACACTGTAAATATTAATTGAGTTTCAATTGCGAGTCCGTCCGTCCCACTCCACCCACAACATAATTAGCATGGTAGTCAAATTGCTGAATGATCAAGTCAATTTGCCAACTCAATAAACAGATCCGATTTATGGTGTGCTCTCGTCTTCAATGGTGTGTCTGTCGTATCATCGAGTGATCAGTTGGCAAATGAAGGACCGCTTCCGACACAATGTTCTGTATCTGATGTCCAACACATCGGCGACTCTCTTATCACCAGATCATTGACTGGACGTTACATGTAATCCAATTAATTTGAATCAATTAGTCGATTACACCCACGATATGCGTACCGGAGCGGGCAAAGCATCTTAGTCAATTCCCTCTGCTAATTAACTCAATTCACAGCAAGAAGATCTAGAAATAGAAGCTCACCTAGTGCTAGCACACTGGCACAGGCGGACAATTCGGTCTCAATGGCTGTTCCTGTGCTCGAAAGATGACATTCATTTGGTGTTAGGCAACAATTCTTTATTGGTTTGGCGGCGAATGTCTTGATTTATGACAGGAGTCGACAGTACTGTTCAAAATGCAAATCTCGAAATCTCTTCAGCTTTGGGTCGACATTAAAGTTTAATCAATCGCTTCAAATGAATGCCTGATATCCGCGAAGGCGTTCGGATATAAAGTGATTTCTTCTCCTTTACTCTTCACTTCGCTTTTCTTTGGATCTCTTTTCAATTGAAATAAACAAAAAACTCTGTATTTTATCGTTTGATTAGAATTTAATAAAAATTTATATCTCTTGCAGAAAGTGTGTCAATACGTGTGCGGACACAGGAGTGGACTGAATGTCACCTAAAAATGCAATTATTGGACGACTCGTTGCCAGAAGACGTCGTTACCACTGATAAGGAAGACGTGACCGAAACTCGCCGTCAGTACTGCTGTCCAGAGATAAAGACCTAATTCTAAAGTCAAACAAAATGTGTGTTAAGAGAGAGAAACGGAATGGAAAGCTGTGAACAAAATTAAGAGACAAATTATGGTCACCTTTGCACTTCTCAAACGGATGCCAACCGAGTCAATGGGCGATGACAGTCGACATCCATATTCATTAGCGGTGCCACTGCTCTGACACTGTGTTTGGTCTTTTTGTTTGTCTCCCAACAAAACATCGAATCAATCACTTTCAGTGATCATAAATATATTTGAAAATTGTTTGCTCGCAATCGTATTGAGCGAACGGAGCGGCCAATAGATTGCTGGCACCGATCGAAACCCAAACATTAGTTTCGTATCAAACCATTTGAGAATTGAATTCCGTTTCTCTCTTCAGCCACAGAATTATATCCGAACAGAAAAGTGGTTCAATACTACGAATTATACTTCACAATAGATTCCAATAAAGAGATGAATTAATTTTGCTATTATTCTAAAGAATAGCAAAGCCTTTGAGAGTTTTGTTTCGTTGGAAAAGACAAATGTTTGAGTGAATGGCAGACAAAGACCTTTTCGGCTGTTTCTGGCGAAGTGGTTAATAAATTATAGATTCATATGTATATAATTAGATTTGGCATCTTCATCTAGTTCATCTAACACTATCTCAAGATTGCTCCAACATCTGTGCTCTGTGTACTTTTCTTCACGCTTGGTTTGTCGCATAATTTATTCTTTTAATGCGATCGCGGGTCACAATCGAGCTCAATGAGCAAGCAAGCCATGAGCCAACCTTTCAATTAGTCGCTCCCAATCCCTGATATCATTAAGAATTTAGGATTTATCGAGAATTCTCTTCAATTCTATGTTCGCATAGGAAGTCAAACAACAAGCGATGGCCTCTCGAAGTGATTGTTAATTAGCATTCAATTAAGAAAACTCATTACAACTCTGTTTTGCTAATCACTAAAAAAACTAATGAGACTTCAAAATTAAAACCCGATTCGAGTACTTGTCCATTGAAAAAGTGTTAATTAATACGGCGTTAGATCCGTTCAGATCTTATTGCGATTGACGCCACTGTCAGAAGTGTTTGTTCGCCGCTAAGACTCCGAGTGTCGCAACTCTGAGACCATCTCATTATTATGAGTGGGTTTCGAGTGATTAAAGCGTTTAATTTTAGATCAGATTCGCTGCGAAAACTTGTTATTACATGCGGTTCGAGTGACTCGAATGCGATTTACATGCCTTCTCAGGTGTCCAAGTGGTAGCCTAGTGGAAATTGACAAGCTCTTCAACCAGAATGAAAAGAGTTTAACAGATTAACAAAGTCTAATTCTTTCGAAATGAATGAGAAATCAAAACAGATAACAATTGAGTCAATTGAAATGCGGCATTTAAATTGTAGAAACTTAACTTGCACATAATAGAGCTGCGCTTTCGATTGGATTTTATTATTTTTCATTTTTCCAACAGACTATTCATCAACTGTTGTGCTCTATTTTTGGAGTTGTATAAAAGGGAAGCAAAATAGCATCATGGCCAAGTTGGCAGTGGTGGCAGTGCTGGTAATTGCACTACAATTTGACGACCGCTTCCCCTAAACCGTCATTATTTAAAATTATATTCATCTCAGACCAGAAAGTGTTTTATTGTTTGTCAGAAGAAATGTGTTTTATTTTGTCTTTTGAAAAGAAGTGACGACAACAACGACAAACACATTTGAAAAGACAGGAGCAGACAATTGACTGGTGTCGCACCAAGATTGTTTGTCGATAACTCAAACGCCTAGTTTGTAGGCCAACAAAAGTCATTTCATATTCGCCGATATGTTTGACGATTGTTATGATAATAAATATTTGCTGGCTTACGACACTGGCTTGGAGTGGAATCACCCAGCTCACATTGGCAGCCTTGTTCACCTTGGCTCTATTGACAATATTGATTGAAAACGGAAACGATTCGCCGTTGCCTTTCACCGACGAGAGGCTGAAGACGAGAAAAATGTTATACTCTTTGAATGGCTATAAATGGCTTCAAATATTGCTTTCGAGTCAACGATTGATTCTTATCTCCAACAATGAGTTCCGACAGAATCGCGATTCTGTTGTCGGCTCGCAAACGATCGGCCGATTCACCAGATATATGACGGAACTGCTTCTCATAAATCCGTTTTGATTGTGAAGATGCATATATTGTATGACTCGTCAGGTCTAACTAGACAAATAACACTTACATTTTCATTCTTCTGCTTATTAATCCGTATTTTATAACCATAGCAGGTGCTAGCTAATTTCAGTTTAACTTTCAATTGAAAGTCTCTATCGGCTGTCTACTTACTTAAAGGGCGGGGGTGCTAGCACCAAATCTAATTTATATTTGCCGCTGGCGAGTCATAACGATTAGAACAACCAAGTTACGCTGCTGTCGAGCATGCTAAATCAAATTAGGATCACATTTTGGCCCACAAAACAGAGCCATAAAGTAATAGTTTTTATTATTTCTCTTCTCACAGAAGTCTTGTATTAAATAATTAGATTTAAATTTTTCAAAAAATAATTAGATTTTTGTAAACATTGGCAACGCTTTCACTGTCCGACCAATTGAATTGACTCCGAGAGTGTAATTGGATTTTCAATTCACAAATTTGTTGTTAAATTCAATTTCAATCTTAGGCCAGAATTTCGTGAACCCGTCTGAGCTCTCATTCTATTATATTTATGCTCTTAATTCGCAAATCCATATAAACCGTGAACTTTATCCCCGACGACAACAATGAATGGCAATGTCTTCCATGTCTTGTATGTCTTCCCACTTCCCACTGGTGTTTGACGACAAACATCGAGCAATATTAACAATGTTTTTGCTCATAACTCATACAATGTCTCCGCTGTTGACTGTTGAGAGACAAATCAATTACAGGTCCGACCCATTTCTCCCCATTTCTCCCCATTATGTGAACGCAATTTAATTAATTAATTTTGATTTCAATTCTGTGAATCGCTTAATGTCTGCATCGGTTTAGGGCCACAATTAAGCGACACATCAATCATAACGTTTTAATGCACTTTCTTGGAAACAAATGGTGAGTAACGAAGGCAACTCTGGGGCTACGGTCCCAAACATACCGCACAACGAAGCAAATAGTTCTCAGAAATGAGTGTTTATGCCAATCAGCGGATGACTACCTGTTTCACCCATAATCACAATACTACAGAATCGGAATCAGTGTTCGCTCTCACGGAAAGAGCTACTGAAAAATCGATTCATTCGGTTGTTAAGTGTTTTTATAATTTATTTTATCGATTCATAACGTATTATAAATAAACTCTACCACTGGTCGGAAAAACTTTACAATCGTTGTTTACAAACAGGAAAAATATATCCAGAACTTTGCCATTTGTCCGAAATGTCACGAACATTTAGCCAAATGTCATTAAATAGGCAATTTTTCAGCTAATTAGCATGCTATTTTACGACCGGCAAACTTCTATTATACACAGTGGCATTCTCCTGGCGCTTCGGCATTAAGCCAGTCAAGTTAATTAAGCATGGAGAAAACTGTATTGGCTATGCTATAAATATTAATAATTGTTATGGTAACATTTCAATTGAATACATGCGGCAATTGTTTATATATTCAGTCGAATCGCTTTTATTGTTTCTCGAGAACTGTCGTTCAGTCAATAGCAACGACTCGGACCCGAATGGCACGCAATTAGCCGTTTATTCCTCTCTAGCCTTACTAACTTGCAAATGCCATTCGAAAGCAACGAATTCGATTCGAATATACAACTTCTTATAAAACTGGGTTCGAGTGTGATGTTTGCCAATACTGTGCAGACATTTAATCGCTCGAAGTTTGCGTTAATTATATTTTAACACTTAATTAATATAATTATAAACGAGTGACAAAGAAACGGAATAAACGATTCGAAAATTCATAGCTATAATTATACCGGCAATAGTGGGATAGTATAATGGACTCGACTGTAGGCCTATTGTAATAGAAAACTTATTATTTACATTAATGGCAAAGGTTTTGGACTAAGAATGCGCCCAAACATTGATATATTCGCTGCGAATATCATTTTCAAAGCAATAGTTAATGAAATTTTTTGTCAACTTATTCACAGGAAAACAATTAACCGGTGAATGATATACTCGATAATGTCGTTCCTAAGGCATTGTTTACCCAAATATTCGTCATTTCTTTGTGAAACCCAAACACTACTCGAGTCTCGACACCGAACTGATCCCAAACATGCATTAAGGGCTCAATTATTTGACCCCATTGTCACTCCAATTATGTTGAGTCTGCCCGCGATAATAGACGCCATGTAATCATCATCCAGGCAAGCATTCTGTTCATGACAAAGCGGAACAATGATTTTGCCACAAGAAATTGTTCAAGTTTACTTTGTTTATTGATAGATGAGTTGCTGCGCATTGTATTTAATTCAGAATAACTTATCCCTGAATTATCATTGATTTAGATTTGGTTGCGTTTATGGCTCACAAACAGTGAATCCAATATTAATGTCGAGCAAACGGTCGGCGCTTTCGGTGTCGACCGATCAGAGCCGACAACTGTTAGAATTCACACAAATTATCGCTCCGATTGTGTTTGTCTTTTCTCGCTCACTATTTTCATCTAATACTAGGCTTGAGATATGGCTCGATATTAAATAGTGTGAATTGGGAACTGATTTGGGGGCGGATGTACTTAACCCTACGATCTTAACAATCTGTATAGTCTTAACAAGCTCATGCTTCTCGATGGCTCACTCATTGCTGTCAATTCTGTCAATATTCCGGTTTGAAAGGTATCGATAATCTGTGGACAAACTACCGCTTACTACAGAATCGGGTGTTCACTGAAGAGGCGTCGGAGTGATGACCGGTTCTGGTCAATAGCCCAAACACTTAATAACTTTTATTGCGCTCTTTGTTTGCTATTTCACCAGACAATAGTCAATTTGATTGAATGGCGTGTAATATCCTGCAAGTATGACAAGGAATGCCAATCTATATGAAGCATCACAGGTCTTATATAATGCAATTCTCTGCGGGATTGCGTCCACTGATAGCTAAACGACAGCATACGAGTTGAGCACCGCTTGTCATGAATCACCTGTTTTGCAAGTATTGCTTAATATAATAGACAAACATAAACTAATTTTTCATCAAATTATCGAAAATCAATACCAAGTACTTCTGGCGAATGGCCAGTGAGTGGCAGTCAGGCGCGACACGCGTGCCTCACACCACCCGGTCCACAATGAAACGAACAGGTGAACTTAGCTGGAAGTGCTCATTTGCCTGGCGCATTCTAATTAATTATTATTTACCAAGTATTGGGTTCGGATTAAAAGGAAATATTCAATCAATTAAAGTGAATGTCATTGCGATTGTGTGGCATTGCACGGGTCAGTGCAACATAGCTCTGGTTGGGCCACAAAGAGTTGGGTCAATCTCTGGCAATTGGGTTTTGGCTGATTGCAAAACAAACAAAATTAAGTCTGCATTAGAGGCGCTGATAGACTGCCAGTTGTATTGTTCGCTTGCAATGGCACACAATTTAGAAAAACTAATTCAAAAGTCGATTCAATTTGGAGTCAGAGTTAGAGATAATTTATTTAAAATCTAATTAAAGAAGAGATGAAATAATTCATTGGTTGGCCCTTAAAAGTCACTTTCGTGCACAGCATAGGAGCGAAACGCACTGATTGAGCGCTCAGGACCTGAGGGACCACTGGTTTTGCTACTCAGTTAACCAGTGATCAACTCTATGAGTGATCACTCCTTTGAATACCTAATTCTTGTTCTCAAATATATCCAAGAGTAAATATTTTTTTTCTGTTTTTGTTTTTCTGAATGACTGTCGCTATAAATAATGGTAAAACTAATGGTCAACAATCGTAAAGCAAATATTATTGCATAATTGAGACGTTTTCCAATTGATCATGCTCTATTTTAAAGTAGACAAGAATATTAATAGATAACGACGTTGGCTAGACTAGTTCAAACAAAATATATATTCTTCGGATACTGTCTAAAGGCAACATTGGTGTTGTAACCGCGATCAATAACAATCGATTCACATTGAAGTCCACTTTTAAACTGGATTTTCGTCACAAACAACATCTTGACTAATGTTTGTCATTATAACAAGAGCTAACAAGATTACTCGAGACAATTAGCCTTGGCTATTAAAATTAATTTCTCTATGGTCTGGTTTTTAGTCCACAATTAGTTGATAATTATATCAGATTGCTTTGATTTCATAACAATTTCTTCTCATGGTGATTTTTAAAACCAAACGATTATAAGTAAACTTGAGGAGACCAGAGCAGACCAAGGGTGGGGTGCGAGGGCAGGGCAGTCAGTGCCAGTGTGTTTGGCAACGCAGCTCTGTCTGTCTGATCAGAGCTACTGCGAGAGAACGCAATCTCTTTCACGTGATATATCTGTTGTAGATCTGAGTTGTGCTACAGTTCTGTTCTGTTGTGTGCATCAGATCTGCAATTGTCGGCTCGGGTTGGGTATAGTAGTTGTAGAGCGTGGGCGACGCCAACCGCCGTCACTGCCATACTATACTGGCATCATATCAGTGCTCCAGTGCTGGACATCGAGCCCACACTGAGCTCAGCCGAAACACAGCCGACTCCGACTCGACTCTGGCGCTCGTCTTCGCTAATATCATCTTTGATGCGGCACTAATAGCAGCACATTCTCGCTCTTCAGGTGTTTGCTCTGCCATCAGACCCAACGCTGGTCTGCCGTAGACTCGCGACGGCTCGGCCTTCGATCGCATTAACCGCTCCGAACGAAGAGCAGCAAAAAGTTTACTCGTTTTTCTGTGTAGTTCTAAATCTGGAAAGAAAGCGAAAACACTTTTTCAATTCGTTTCTTTGCGATTGAACTCCGGAACAGTTGTATCGCTGTTTGACGCTTTCGGTTCAGCAAATTATGTGACTTCAAGACTGGACTCAACTTTTTGCCACATTATTAATGCACTCTTTTATGTTCGACTATTGGCTACGGTTTGCGAACCACTAATTACATGAATTGAATACTTGAAACAAAATTGATGACAATTCTAGAGATGACTCAATTGAGTCCAGACAATTCTGTTCAAAACTCAAGTGAGCAATAATAACTTGGGCTAATCGTACAAAATTGACCTACATACGCTTATCAAAGCGATGAAGAGCTCGGTTTGCTTAGACCAGTCAATGCGAATCAGCCTGGATGCTGATTGAATCCTAGGCGAAAAAGTTGAAAACCGCCGATTAAGACGAGTGAAGAGTGCGCGTGAGTTGGGAGCGTAGGCCGACTGCCATTGACTCCGACTCTGCCTCACTCTCTGACTGTCCAGAAGTCCATCGCATATAAAATAGTGACAAAAAGTTAACTTTCGTTACAACTATAGTATCCCACGAGTGATCGAATACACCGCTCATTGCTATATGAGTGCATCGATAGTTCGTCTCTCTTGTCACCACTACTGGTTCTACTGGTTGAGGCCACTGATGAAGATGTGTGGAAGCGTATCCTCTCACCAATAATTATGAGCTCGAGCTGTATTGTTCTTCTGATAGCCTGTGTGGCACTTCTGCCCACCGGTTCCGGTGGCGAGCCATCTGACCAAAGCGAAGACCAACTGTTATTAGTATCGACACAAACGCCTCCGATGAGTTCGGACGACGAGACCAACGAGAAGATACTGAAAAAACTGATTTCCGGTCCGTTATTAATGTCTAAAAGTTATTTCAATAGTTGGACGCCTCGGGAGAGGAGGCGACGGTTCCATCAGTTGAGTCCTTTGTCGGGCACCCAATGGTTGGCTTCAATTCATCCGCAATCACATAATCAGAGAATCACTTCTAATAATAACTTCGATAATATTAATAACAATAATATCGACGTTAAAAACAATCAAATGAACAATGAATTAAGTGATGATAACTCTAATAGTTTACTACCGGCGCGTCATATTAGACGACCTAAACAAACACAATCATCCAATTCAGGCACCAAATCATCTAAAAGTTCACCACAAATGTCGAGTAAACCGATGGCCACTGTCTCGCGCGGCACTCGCGGCGCCCGACAGTACGACATACCTCAAATCGGTAAGTCTTCCACTCAACCATTCTATACTTGCAATACTTTACATCGATTTCTTAAGAAAAATCTGCTCTAAAACAATATTATTCTCTCTAATTATGTTAATAATATTGAAATGTCAGAGATATCTTCGAATAGTTTTCATAATGAATGTTACTTTTGTCTCAAATGATAATTAATTTCCAGCGCTTAATAGTCTTCATCTTTTGGGCCAATTGTGCCACTGATTGGTCACAAACGTTGCGCACAATTACCTCATTGTTTTAGTTTGTGATTGCAATGTCCTCTCGAATAACGATTTCAAAGCGAATGTCAGACACTTATTGTTGGATTCGGAATAATTTTCATTCGGAATATTCAGTATTAACGACAAGTTTAAACAGTTTTTCGCTTAATTTACATCAGAAAAGCCAATTGAACTGAAGTGCCAGTGAGTGGGGACTCGAAATCCAGAGGAGAGATCCATAAAAAGGAATAAGAGATCTGAATGCTAGCGAAAGCTTAGCAAAAACTTTTCAATCTTTGTCATTATTCAAGTTTTAATATCCAATATTTTAAGTGAAAACATAAAAAGTAGGAAACGATTGGAGACAACACTACTAATGCCCTGATATCTGTATTCCAATGGCCTTTGAATTGAGTTTGAGTTGAAGCAGAAAACACTTACGATGTTTGAGTGCAAATCAATTTTGTCTCACTTCTAATCGATCCACAAAAATATTGTCTCAGATCGTCATCAAAAAGAATAATCTTTTTGCATCTAATGAGTAAATAAAGAGAAAATATATTTTTTTGGTCTAACAGTTCTATTTTTAGCCATAAAACCCTTTTTTCAATTTCGGCGATTCATTGCTGAGTAGAGAGAAATGTAGTGATCAGTGCAGACATGTCCGCACCGATGCTCTTATTTGTTTTGGCCATTTGTGTTGTATATGTGCAGACATTTTTTGTTCGGAGCCACGAATAGCATCACTACTTCGACCCCAACTGTGTGTACGCAAAACACATGATATTGGACTACAAGTCTACTACTAAGTCGGACTTCACTAATGGCATCACTGAATCACAATATATATTCGTATCTATTATTCAATGGAAAACTTGTCGTCTCTCTCATCGATATGCTGTGCGCTCACACTCGCCGACGGACTCGCCTTTTATGCTTCGACTTCTACTTCTCTGACTAACATTTTGCTCAATCATTCGCTGCTATTCAAACTTTTTTTTGGGTCTATTTTCTTGCTCTTTGGCCCTAATGAAGTCGAGTGGCAAGCTCATCCCGCATAATACGCTTAGTTAGTGTTCGGGCGTCTGTTGTGCAGTCGGTTCGCTGACCAAAAGATATATTCAAAATTTATTTTCCGTATTATTGACCAATTTTATGACTGATTGCCTGAGTCTAGCACTAAGTACAAGCGATTGGGTGTCCGGTCATGAGTACTATCGCTAACGGAGTCTTTCGGTTCGCTATTTATGTGATTCGATTCACTCTTTATATTGTGTCTAACTTTCCAATTGTTTTGCTATTCCTAACCATCACTTCAATGGCAGTCATAAAGAGAGAAAATTCAATTGACTGTCGACTCGACTGAAACATAGGCATCGAGTGATGCGAAACATAATAATAGCTTTCATTGTATTGGATGTCTGAATGGAACCACTCATTGATGCTCACCGACGAGCGAAAGGGACGGACAGACACTCAGACAGTGAGACACACAAACAGAGCCATCGATTATTTGATTGCAAAAATTTAAAAGCAATTTTCATAGCAATGTAATAATACACAAACCATTTGTTAAAATGATTTCTTCGAGTGTTGACTATCCTTTGATGTCATCGGACTGTCGATCGATAGTCACATTCATTAGTCACTCGAGTCTAATAACGAGCCATACATTTGATGTTGTTTTCCGACTCTATTGCCAAACTAAAAATAACGGACAAGACTCGAAGAAAATGGCATTATCTAGTTATCTAGGCAACTAAACTTATTGGAGCCTAAAATAGCTTGTTTTCGCCGAAATTTGGTTGTGAGAGTGGCACAGAATTACCTTTGTTTTTACCCGATATGCGTTCGAAGCCATTATGACTCGATTTGTCCGAACGGACGATAAGTAAGACTTTTATCTGAAAATTTGATTAATCAGGAGAAGCAAGAGATAAGCGATTATAAGGGCGATAGAGAAGTCATGATTTCCTAAAACCCTTAATCAAATTGAAGGCAAATTGAGTGTAGGCGGCGGTGGACCCGATCACTATTCACGAGCTCATCAGCTCTTATACAGTATACTCGAACCTCTTTAGACATACAGCCAGTGGTCATAATTATGTGAGCCATAGATCAACACAAATCCTATTCTCACGACTAATCAATTTATTCAAAAACAGTGTACAACACACTCGACATCGACATCGCTTACGATACCAGTCGTTAACACAACTCGTCGTCGATTATATCGTTCGGTGTTTTGTCCGAATTGAATGCAATTGCATTAACTCGGGCGCAATCTAATTGAGTACTCGTTCAATGTTTGGTTTATTGCGATCTTGGCTTTTGTCGGCGGGCAATGAGCATGGCCACAATCTCCATTTCCTTATTACTGGGTTTTACGCATTTTCGAGCATAAAAATATAAATTTATATTCAATATACAAGATAAAGAAGTTTTATATCTCTTGCAAGAAAATACAAAACTTTTACATTTGTTTCTAAAGTCGCGGAATAAATGAATTTTAAGTAGATTTTCAGTTCAGTTATGGACCGTTCGGTTGGATATCTATTCTTATAGAAGAATAATGATTAATATAAATCAAGAATTGCATTAAAAATAATTATTTTTCATAAATAGAATGAATTTTATTGCTTGTGATATGAATTTCGACAATGAAATTTCAATATTTAAGTTATTTAACTCAAAGCTAAAATCTTTTAACTCAATTTTTGTTGTTGTTATGAATTTAATAAGAATAGGAATAAGAATAGATTAGATGAATAGCGGTGGGCTGTTCTTGTTTGTTTAATAG
>JAQGBE010000911.1:0-13747 GCA_034698225.1 Scheloribates latipes | reverse complement strand
AAATTCCGGGAATTTTGGGAATTTGGGAACATTCCCTCCCAGGGAAGATTCCCTTTCAAAGTTCCCGTCGAACCTTAATGGCCACCAGTAAATAACAATATAATATTTCATTATTTATTGCCTGGATAGGTGGGAAAAGCATATTACCAGTCATTAAATGCGAATGAGCTCGCCCAATTCTGCAAAAATTTTGTTTATGTGAGACTGACTTATAAGCCGATGAATTTAAAGGCATATTTATTCGTGAATTTACGGCCAAATCCCCGAATAAAGGCATTTCGATAAGAATCGAGAGATTATTTAATGCCACCAAAAGTCCAAATATTAATACCGCGCGCGACGAGAAAAACATTTTTCAATTGCATTGAATTTATTTGATTCGATTGAGAATAACATAAATTTTTTCGTCTAAAAAACATTTCGCACACAAAGAAATGCATCGAAACGTCTCGGAATTCATTGCAATTTATTTCTCGCAGAATAAGACGTTTTCGGTCTAAAATCCGGAACAAATTTGTGATAAAATATTTGCTTAAATTCTAAATAAATTGAAATATAATTCTTGGTAACACTTTTCCGTTAGAAAGGGTCAGTCGTGTTGCTAAATTGCCATGATAATTCGTGAATAGAACTTGCAATTGACAATGTGCTTCAGAAATGCTAAACAATATCATTCATACCAAACAATTCCTAATAAACAAGAATTCTAGGACACAATGGAACGGAAAGACTTGTCTAACCCTCTCTTAAATAAGAATTTGGGGCTTATTATCATGGATAACAGGAATCACATCACAAAAGAAATTGATTTTTGTGTTTCGCCTCTCAAAGGACTGATTTTAGGAGTCTTTAAAGAGCAGCGAATCAAAGATCAAAAGCAGTTTCGAATCAATTTATTGATATTTCGCTGACTTTTCATTCATTTAATGGAAATTTTTGTCAGATATTTCGGTCACAAAACGATTGAAATTTATTTCATTATAGAGTTTTGTCGACTTCTGTACGACTCAGACAATAATTTAGTGCGAAAAAGTGGATTTGATTTATACGTATCGGTGCAAACCCACTCTTCGGGCGCCACCGCTTCATATCATAATAAATCAGACACTTTTCATAAGTGCAAGAATTCAATAGTCCGGACACAAAGTCTGACTGACATCGAGACATAAATTATAGTCACATTACTTATAGTTACATATTTTAATGTCCTTTCCGACCAACCAAGGTTGATTTATATTTTAGCAACACTTTATATTCTCCATCGTTTAAGAGACTTAAAATTCAATTCAAAAGGAATATTATTCTCCAAGTTTGAGTTAGCTCGAGTATGTCGCCAGTGATGGTGAGTCTGACTGAACGGAGCAGGCCTTTAAAGCTTAATGGATCGGTCAGTTAGTGTTGCCAGGTAATTTTTTGCAAAGTAAGTATATTTTGATTTAAAAGTAAGGAGAAAGTAAGGATCTGAGTAATTTCAATCTTTTGAGTTTTAAATGAATATTTTTCATTAGATTCGGCAAATTTTATACATTTTTGATTGTTTTGAACCCATTGTTTGAATTCAATACAATTAGGTTTCAAATTAGCTTTATTACAAATCTCAGCTCTAATGAATGATAATTAAATCTGATTTCTCCGATCAGTCCTAATGTTGAATGATTTATGCACAAAGTGTTAAATTTCTATTAAATATTGCTTCACTGTCTATTACTGCATGATTTGATAGCTATTTTTTACCTTACAGCCTATTTCATAAACTAAATCTTAATTATTAACTTAATTTTAATAATTTTCAAAAGTAAGGAGCTAAAATTATCCTTACTAGATTCTAGTAAGGAGCACAACAAAATATGCCAAAGTAAGTAAGGAGATCTGGCAACACTACGGTCAGTCATACATTGGATACGTTTGTCAGTGAAGTGGTGATTGTGTGCCGACCAGTATGTGACCGCTTCTCAAATAGCTTTGTTAATAGCATTGCTCTAATGATTCAATTGCTAGCCGACACCAAGATAGTTATCTACTTGCTCTATTAAATTTTGGTCGGCCTTTGCATAGGATCGAACCTCCGAGCACCAACACAACCACAGATCATGCTGGTTGAATATACAATTCCAGTGTGTAGGTGTGCCGATCACATGCCGATCACCTTGAGCATATAGCAAACAACTTTGAGGAATGAATGAAATGCAATGAAAGATCCCTTTTCTGTATTGAATGGACAGCAAAAAATCAGTTAAGACTAGAAATGATGGTTACATCTGGCGATGGCGTATACCCGGCTAAGTGTTTGTTGGAGTGCCGGTGCTGTGCAGTGCAGTGCAGTGAACATCACTATCGGAATGCGATTACGATTAGCGAAAGTAATCGATTTGATTGACTCTAATTAATTAGTGGTTCACTACAGCCGATAGGGAGAGACCTGTGCTCTCCATTCAACGGACAGACAACACAAATGTCTATTGTGTTGGCGACCCATGTCTGAGACGCTGGAGCGAGAGAGCCATCGCTGTCCTGTACTCTGTCTCTGGTCTGACAGACAATGCAAACGCCATTTGAATGATGACAACAAACGGAATAATTAATGATGTGTTCATATGAGCACATGAGCCAGTGAGCATGTGAGCAAGGCACAACGGTAACATTGCATGCACATCAAGATTGAGGAGCTGGCACCGCACAACTGAATGCAAACCATTAAGAAAAGCAATTTATTCGTTGCAATCGCATGCCATCCACTTATTCAAGGACTTTCTCAGTCGAATCACTAATTATCTTGCAATATAGCCGAACATTAATATGACATTAAAAACAGTTATCTAGCAAAGTTTAATATTGATATAACGATCTATCAAACTTTTTATCGGATGCAAACAGCCATCGATTTTTCCATAGTTTAATTATTTTCATGAAAATTTCTCTATAGTTCACGATTATGATCACGATAATTGGAAAAATCCATGATCAATGATTCAACGATTTCTTCCCGAGATAAAAACTTATCGAGGTTAGACTTCAATGCAAATATAATGACATGCATGTTCCCCTTCTTGAACTTGGCTCTTTTTCTTTTTATTGAGCCAACAAACTCACAAAACCGTTAAATCCAAGAGAAATAATTACTGTATATTCATTGCGTTTGTGGTTCAGTTACAAAGAGTGGTTTCATTGAAAATCATGAAGAAATTCATTGAAGAGAATTATAAAACAAAAATTAAAATACTCTTTCAATTCATTATACAAATTCAAAAAGAAGAAGAGATGAAGAGAATTCAAAGTTATATAACACGCCATACATATACAGTAAATGAGTTTCAAATCCAAATCCAAAAAGGGGAGAGAGAGAGAGAGAGAGAGAGAGAGAGAGAGAGAGAGAGAGAGAGAGAGAGAGAGAGAACTGTAATATTCTTACTGTTGTAGCGACCGTTGAATGAGTTTGATGTCTAAGAAGAAGCGATAAAACGATAAAAGTTTGTTCTGTTTCTCAGCACTGAGTGATTGCGATATCAGTTGACGTCGACTTTCAATAGAAGGCAAGCGAAGCGACGGCACAGACGACCAGGTCTTTTGATTATGGCTTCAATCAGAGACAAACTGTTTTCTCGATTACAAACTCATTCATCACTCGATGCTTGCGATCGACAAAAGTCGGACAAAAGTCAGTGAGCAATGAAAAGCCGGCCGATTATGGTTAAGGAGAGGACAGTATGTGAGACAAACGCACAGCCAGTTTGTGGTGAGCGCTGTGAGTGAGCACAAGTCAGCACAAGTCCGCCACTGACTGCGAGAGACGACAGTCCCAAAAGTCAGCGCCGATTCTGTGCTGAGAAGCGATTCCTCAGATTCTGGTCGTTCACGCAATCGAGTGAAGCGTTGGCTTAAAGTGAGTGCGAATCGGAAATGCGTTGCTTTGCGTTAAGGCTTATCGCTCTGGAGAGACACCGAGAACGGCATCCGAAGCGCACTATTGTGCCCAACGTGTGTCCAGACTAGGCCTCAGACCCTGGCATCGGCTCCGAAGCCGTGGCACAGACCCACTGACAAATCAAAGTCAAACGGGACGATGACGTAAATGACTGGCACAGCCATAACGCACAGCACATAACCATCCATCCATCCATCCATCCAAGGGCATCGCAGAACACACTATCGACTGTGTGCCCGCTATGGTGTGCTCAGTGCTCGCCAAACACTGATCGATTACAAGCAGAGCAGAGCACCGAACAACACAGCACACAAACAATAGATGTACAGTATGAGCAAGTACAAATAATATATACATTTGGACGCTTTAAGTGCTCGGTGCGAGATCTTAGTTGTGCATGGTACTCACAAAAATCGATACAAGCCATTCATCTTGTTTTTGTTGGCCAACAAACTGGATCATTCATTTAGTCGGGCCATAAAGTGCCAAGCTCCTTGCTATCGAGCCAGATATAGTGGCAGCTAAAGTGCAGCTTATTGATCTGGGCTGTTTGCTTTTGTTTTACATTTGCAATTACTCTCGACAGTCAAATAGATAGCGTCGCTTGTGCAAGATGACCCTGAACTTGATTGCAATACAGCTTTCATCTTATTTGATGGAGTAAATTAACCATGCTCACTGCTGTTTTTCTCCTAGTCATATATCATACTCTTAGTTAGTTAGTGTTGTGTAATATAATGATAGATAGAGGGGACGAAAAGGGAGAGATCGAGAGAAACCCTTCAAATTACGGAATATTCTGTTCATTTGGATATAGCCTTGTATTGCAGTGAAGGCCACAAATCGGCTCTGAATTGAATGCGGTTTTGGCACTAAAATCAATTAAACAAAGATTTTATCGAAATTCAAAATACAAGAAACAAAATTATAAGATCTGCACTCAAACACAAACCGTCGGACCTGAGACACCCCGCCTCAGGGGTGCGCACACATGAGGGCGGGTCAGAGTTCGGCAAACCTGTCGGTTATGAGTGAGTTTCGAGAAGGTTTCGTAGCGAAAGTGTTTCACCCAAACCATGAGCTCCAGAGGTGATGAGTAGAGTGTATTAGAGGAAATTTACTCTTGCGGTAACTCAGAGGACCTCGAGCACTGACTGACCTTTCATATGCAATAAATAACTCATTCAATGATAAGAAGCATTAAAAAGAGCCAATGATTTGAGTCCAAACAGAATATTAATGAACTTGAAAAGCTAGAGCACAGTATTTAGCTAGCTGATATTAGTTTCGCTTCATGAATTGGAAGCCACATTACGAGATTGATGTTTGCATAACCGCATTACCAAACTGAACATTGATGAATATGTAATGCACTAGGCTCATTTGGGTTGGCCATGAAAACATGATGATTGATCATGCTGTTTGTGTTTAATCTAGCTTGTTTGATTAGCCAGCCAATCAATATGATTTTCCTGTGACCATGTTTGTTTTTACATATCCATCTCAGGGCGAATGGTAACGAGTAACGAGATTACGGTATATTTGTCTTGATAATATACAAATAATGTTGTTTTGCTTTAATGCCAAGAGAATAATGTTTGGGTTCAGATTGAAAAACACAGTTTCGTCATTTGATTTGAATAATAATTACACGCATTTGTCGTATGATATCAATTGAGTTAATTAGACCGTAAAAACGGCATTGAATTAGCGATGGCAGACATTCGTAGTCTTAATTACAATCAATATATTGATATTATTATCAAATGTGAATACAAAAAGTATATTCGCTCTCATAATAATAATAATTACTATTGGTTTTCATTAGTGTGTGTCAGACAAGTAAAGCCCTGACCGACAGTCAGGGATGTGCACTAACAGTATTGTTCTTTCTGCTCGGCAATTGATTTTTTAGATTTTCCGTGTTTGCTAGTTAATTATCTCTATTCTCGATGTGTTGTTGATTTAAGCGTATCTTGAAATTCGTATTATTTTTCCTAAGGTTTCGGGAAAAATATATTTATTTTGAATTAAACCAAAACGAATGAAATTTCTATTGAATTCCCAGTAAAAATAAGTGAAGAATAAAAATAGTCCCGTGGTAGTTGTGAGTAAAAACCTTAATTTTTTAAATTCACCTAGAATAAAAAGTCACTGATGTGATAGAGTTAATTATATGTGCAATGTTGGGACACCTTTCTGGCCATCTCGGCATATAATGTATTGCAGCGAATATTTATAGTTTGCGATCAAAATTTAATAATAGAGTAATATTAGTGAACGACAACAGATTATGACTTTCCTCTCATGGCATCGATTCAATTGAATTAATACCTCGCTATAAATCAAGTGTCATATCACTGAATGAACCGGTATTTCGCTCGATATGAACGGCCATTGAAATTACTGGTGAATACCGCTTTAGCTCGGAGTTTGGCCTCAAATCATAAAATAAAAATCAATGGAATCCTCATTATTTTGTTACCACGATCAATTCACCACTCGGATGCTTAATAGGCTATTAGTTAGAATTAGCTAAATAGGTTTAGATAATTTTTAAATAAAATACAAAACAATTATTTTCTAATCAGATTTGAGATTAAAAGGAATGAAAACATCGATTTACACATTTTATACGAAATTTTATATTTAAAAAAACCTACTAATATTAAAGCCCCTTAGTCTGCAGATCTTGGCCATCTCTGGTTATTAATTCAATTAAATGGCACAGAGGAACCTCTCTAATTGCTCATGGTTGGGACCGTGAAATAGTCAATGTGCAATTATGAATTGAGCAAATATGAAATTTTTGATGATGCAATTTTGAGATCATCAGGTAAAATAATGTGTAAAAGCCTATATAAACATCGAAACACATGGTTAAATAATCTATAATAGAGAAAATCAACGTGAAATTAATGTATTTACTATATTTAGAAATTATATTTTTCAAAATACCTTAAGAAACCTCAAGTTGTTTATCGAATTTCTCATAAATTTTGAGAAATGAGCAATTGAATTAGCACTATTTGGCTTATTTGTTCTGGCCTTCTGATGTGCAATTGTGAAATACAGAGGTGTGCAATTAACTCTCATAGAATAACATTGGTCCCGATTTGGGTCGGTCAAAATATGAGCAATTAGCCAATTGTGCAAATATACCGTGAGCAATTATATAGTTTCCTCTGTACCAGGTTACGCATCCCTGAGTGAGAGGGAACGGTCTAACAGTGACTGTGAGTCGCGCATTGCAATGAAGTGAACACTCGATGTTGTATAAAGGCAACAATGGTCTCATATTATACTTCGGTTTACTAGCGAGTAATAAATTATAGCCTTCAATGAAGCTTTGGTTCTTTGAGTCTTGCTTATAGACAGGGGTGACCAAGCCTGACCCTACTCGGAGGGGGATCAGGGGAGGGATAGACAAAATGGCTTGTGCCGCCATTTTCGGCTAAATCCAGTTAAATTAAGGTTTCGATTTTCGGCTTATTTTGACGTTAATTCAGTTAATTTAACGTTAATTAAGCTTAATTGTGGCTAAATCCAGTTTAATCACTATTAAATCCGGTTTAAATTGCCGAAAATGGCGAAGCGCGGCGGCCATTTCCTGAGGGGGTCCGTGCTGAGCCACAAAAACTCAGGGGGGGGGTTTAAGATTTTCCGAGACAGGAGGGACTTTTGGCTGAAACCCTTTCCCTTGGTAACCCCTGCTTATAGAGTTCTTCGAACCCTTGGTTAACCCTTAAAATTGCCTAAATTAGCTAAATTCAGCCGATTTGAGCTATAATTATGCTGAATTCTAGGCTAAAATCTAGTTGAGTTATTTTAAATCCTGTAAAATTTAGGAGAATCATGAAATAATAATGTAAAGGGGGACTTTTTCTATTTTTCTGATTCTGTCTAGGGTTGGAGGAAAGCATAAATTTTTTCTTATAAGGGGTTTTAGAATCCCCCTATTCCGCTTTTGTGGTTTCAAACTAACCTGAAATTGAAAAATGTTGAAAATAATTCTTGAATAGTTTTTCCAGCACTATAAATGTCAACTTTAGATGAATAACTTGTCAAATCTTGATTAGACTTTATTTCAGGTGCGATATATTTAAATGTTCCAATATTTGATGTATGTTCAATGTTTTTGCTAGGGTCCTTATATTCGTAACTTTCATCTTGTTCAGAAGAATACATGCTTTTTGATAATCCAAAATCAGTTAATTTAACATCAAACATATCATCTCTATACTTGATTAATACATTTTTAGGATTAATATCACGATGAATCGTATATTTATGAATCGAATGCAAGCCAATTATCAGCTGCTTGAATATGGACAGACATAGCAAGTAGTCCAATAAATTGTCTTTCTCATCTCCATATAATTTCCGTCTTATCTTAATAATATTCGATAGATCATCATCACAAAAATCCATTTTCATAATCAAAATATATTTTGGTGGGTAATAATCCATTACAAATCCATAACATTTAACGATATGTTTATTGTGTGGATCAATAGAAGAAGCTGTCCTCATGTTCATTTCATTGAAAAACTTTAGTTTTTGGTCCAATGTGCTTGCTTGTGAATCATCTTCTATGAATTCAATAATTGAAATAAATAATAGAGACATTTGATAATTTTCTATTATGATTTTTGTTTGAAAAGTTTTATTAGAATATTTCCATACTCACCAAAAGTGATTTTAATGCAATAATCTTGATTATCGAATTTATCTCTGGCTTTATACACAGTCCCATAAGCACCTTTGCCAACCAAAGTGAAATCTTTGAACTGATTTGTTAGTCTTCTCAATGTGATTTTAGAATAGAATTTCAATGCTATCCTGCAAATTATGTCGAAATTAATATCTAAGCTGCAAATTACTTGGACTAATTTTAATCTTTTTTCCAATTCTTCTTGCTCAAAAATTAGATGACTCAATGGAAAATATTTTAGTTCAAATTCAAAAATAATATGTCCAATTGCTTCTTCCTTTGTTATGTTGAAATTCTTGCACAATGAATTAATAATAAGCTGAAATCGCTCTTCGAAACTGGAATCCATAGGAATAATTGGTATTTTATGTTGAACATTTTCATCAATTTCAATAGTGTCGTACGTTATTCGCAATTCATTAGCAAAATAATCTATATATCTTTCGTAATTTGTCTTGATCAATCTATTTTTAAATAATTTATAGACAATGTTTTCAATTATGGCTAGCTGATATTCACCAGGATTAAATAAATTGAAGCAGTATTTGTCTAGCATTGAATCACAATCTGCTAGAAATTGGTTTTGCAATTTGCCATCATCATAATATAAATAAAATAACTTCTTGCCTTTAAGTAGATATATGTCTTCAAACCAATTAGCAGATTCAACATTATCATATGGAATTGTCATTGTCACACCTCCGAAATAATCAGCTCGCCATACCATTATCTTTTTATCAAGAGTCTTCATCATGAAATATCGGTCACACCTCACAATTTGTTGAATCCCACCATTAATTATTATTGCTGCTTCATTCAAAATATATAAACCATCCCTTATGGAAATAGTGAAATGATCTTTTCTCCAACAATACAATACACCATTTTTGGTGAGTGCCATGCTGAGATACGTTGCACACATTGCATCTACAATTTCGACATTTTTATCTGGGAAGTGAACAAACATTGGTTTGTGAAATCTATCTTCATTTTCATTCAAATTTCCATTGCCAAGATGTCCATCATCATTTTTGCCCCAGGTTGTTAGCTTTCCGGTATATGTGAGAGCCATCATGTGAGTTAGACCAGGCAGAAATTTCGACACACGTATGTCACTTAACTCGGGTATTTGTATCGGATATTGGACCACACTATCGTGACCCAGGCCCAATGTGCCATAAAAATTAGAACCCAAACCAAATGTCTGGTCATCTCTGGTCACAAACAATATATTGTTTCCCCAGTCGTCTCGAAACACGTGAAACCGTTTTATGGTTGACTTCAAAGGCTGTGGAATGTATTCACTGATGTAGTACTTGGATAACATATTTTGTAACTGAATTATATTTCAATTATAATTAATAATCAAACGAAATAGCAAATAATAGATGCACAATTTTATTTGTTCTCACAATAAATGTTTAGACGCACTTTTCAATCTCATTTCAAGTAACATGCCAATTTTGTCATAAAGCCACGTATTTAAACAAATAAAATGATATTGAAGCTGACTGTAGCAACAGTATCTGGAAAAATTGAACCGCTTGGTTGTTTTGAACATTCTGCGATGCAATTATACACAGAACATAGTTTAAACAGGTATCATGCCTTGCACAGAGAGAGAATTTATAGATAGTCCCGTTTAATGTTCGAAAAAGCAAATTTCTCAGAAGTAAGATATAATCAGATTCTTAGATTGTTTGCATTAACTAACTAAATCAACGCCAACATTAACAGAATTACACTGATTAACATGTTCATTCAATGTTATTTATGATTTCATTGTTAATTCAAATGATAAATCCCTTTCTGTTGCAATCAATTTATGGTTATCAGTTGTATACGTGACAAAGTTACCAATGAATCCAATTGTTCTAGCACTTCTACATATAATCCAAGAGAAAATATCAAATTTCTATACGAACTATGATATTTAAACAAAATAACACATTCTTATGTCGATAATCATCCTTATATAGTCTCAGGAATAACCAAGGAATATTTTCCCATTTCGCTTCCGGGTGAAATAGATTCTGTTCAGCATGGCTGCTTCTGGACTTTGAACTCAATAGCCTGAAAATCATGAGTTCGATTTTTACTTGGTTGAAATCGATATTAATTTTAAAAACTAGCAAATTAAAACATACTGTGATTTCAACATGATGACCATTCGACATTAAAATTTGTCATTTTGTTTGAAAAGTCTGATGATTATTGAATATCATAGTTGTTAGAGAAACTTGACATTTTCTTTAGTATTACCTGTAGATTTGATTTACAACAATGGAATTAATTCGTAACTAGGTATGTCACGTATATAACTGATAGCTATAAATTGATTGCAACAGAAAGGGATCTATAATTTGACATTCTTTGACACAATTTGAAATTCTTCAGTATTATCTCTAGGTATCAGTTGTATACGTGACATACCTAGTTACAATTTATTTTCAATGTTCTAGTTCAGCCAATGACAGGCCGAACAGTCACTCACGGCCTCTGGTCTGGTCATACACTCGACACACAGACAATGTCGGCATTTGATGACAGCCTCACTATTCTTCTTACAGCCGACGCACAGCTTCTTCTCCACAGTTATCACTGATTCGGTTGATATATATATTTGACAATCTTTCTAAAACAGTGGCCTTAGTGGGCTCTCAGACTTCATATTGAAAGGGCCCAAAAGTTTCCGCTTCTCAGGCGCGCATTCAAACCTTTCAATGTGTAGCACATGCGTAGCACTAAGGCCACTGTTTTAGAAAGATTGTCATATATCTCTTGATTCACAGTTTGGTGATAATAATTATTCTTCGCATTCATTCTCTAATCAAGATTTCAATTCACAACTGTCTCTAATAGAAGCGAAATCATTTAATTTACTCAAATTAAATCTGTTTTTAATTTGATTGATTAAAATAAACACAATATTAATCGGAAACTATTGGTCCGCTCATTGATCGCGCAATCAGTCCCTTCAATGTGTAGGACATGCGATCTGACTTAACCCCCTCTTTCCGAGAGAAAGTCATTTGGATAGTTCTCTATATCCGACACCTTCTCTACTTCATGGAAGCAACCATTTCCTGATCAGTTGTCTTCGGGTGAATCCGAGTGGTGTCTTCAGTTCGCTGACCACTTCCTCTACCGATTTCTCTACTTTCGGCTCAAGTTGTGACTCATTGCCTGTTAGTAAGCTCTGGAGGAATATCACTGTCAATGATCAGTTAGAAATGGAAGCGCATTCACCTTTATAGTCTTGACACAAGGAGAGGGGTCATCACTCCATGAAGGGGACATCGGATCAAACTCTCGATAACTGCGATGACCATGCTTGGCGAGGAAGGCTTGGAACTTCTTGGACGCCTCATCGCTGCCATTCCGAAGTTCTTCGACGGCCTCCTCATTAGTCAACTGTCGGAATCGGTTCTTATCTTTGATAGACTTTGCGATTTTCCGCAAAATGTTGGGCACTTCAGCACTGATCACATCACTGCACGAAGAGATCAATAGATTGAAGTCGTTGTCCAAATCGGAATTGTTCTCTGTTTGATGACAAGATCAATGAGCATGGTAATTTGAAACAAGGAAAGCTCACCCATCGCTCCTTTCAAGTAACATCTGCTTGAATGCGGAGCCTAAAGAAACCGGTCCGTGGTTTTTGAACTGGACCACACCCAATGAACGGCACATTACACGTGGCGTTCAAGCCGTACGACACGTTTGTTTTGACAGTGCGGCCGACGGCCGTCGGGCACAAGACATGGATTACACCATTTGTGTGGCGAACACTCAAAATGATATTCAGTTTCCAAACATTTCCGAGTAAGCGATGGCTGGCAAAGAGACGACTGTTGGGAGATTCGGGTGTTTCGGCTTATGTGTTGCCTTCGATTACGTACGCATTTAGTATTGCCTTATGAGAAAGGTCTTGTTCCATAACAGCCACCCTTATCGGCATCACGACAGCACTTGAGAAAGGCAGTGACCTTGGTCGAGTCGCACTCCCAGTACGTCTTGTAGCTATCCGACCGATATCTACTGCACCGGTTCTGACCGCAGCTATAGGTCGGACACACGCCGAGAAATAGACAGACACCGCCCTTGGGATCGCACCATGCTGACTTGGTGTCTGTATGCACCACTTGGTTGATAGCCACGACACAAAGGACGTAAATTACCAAGATTTTCATCATTGTTAAAACGAAATTGTTCTGAAAATGTAGAATATCTATTGACTGAGTATTTCTTGATTTATTTAGATACTTTAGGTATACAATCTTCTATTCTTGGATGTATGAGAATTTCATCTTGCTTATATACTATTAGGCTATCATGAAAACAATCTAGGGACAATCAATCAATTTCGAATTTTATTACTCTAACTTCGATAATAAAACTATTATTAAGTTGTCATTTAATGAAAAAGAAATAACCAGATATCAGGTATAATCTTGAATTAAATATCAGATCCAATGCTTCTGGTTCGCGGTCATTTTACCCCCGGTTCATTTCACCACAGATTCATTTCACTCCCGTCCGTGATCACGATCGACAAGGCCAAGATAGCGCAGACAATCTTGGGCTTCGGCGGCTCATTCACGGACGCCACCGGCCATGTAGTCAGCCAATTGCCGGAGAAAGTGCAGGACTACTTCGTGCGCCAATTCTTCTCAGCACAAGGCGTCGAATACAATCTGAATCGGGTGTCGATCGGCGGCACAGACTTCTCGCTGCGGCCGTACACCTACGACGACAGCCACGACCAGGACTTCAATCTGGACCACTTCGAGCTGCAGGACGAGATCACAAGTATAAGGTGACCTTGCTTATACTCTAAACAACCCTGATATATGACCCGTGCACTCGACATGAACACAGATCGCGTTCATGAAGAAGGCCAAGCAGGTGGCCGCTCACCCGCAGAGTTTCTTCGGCAGCCCCTGGTCGGCGCCGGCCAAATTGAGAATAATAGCAAGATCAACAATGGCGGGTATCTGAGGGGTAAGCCGGGCGAACAGTACTACACGTTTCCCAAGTACTTCGTCAAGTTCTTGGACGCCTACAAGAAGGAGGGCCTCGACTTCTGGGGCCTGACCATCGAGAACGAG
>JAQGBE010000910.1:0-13758 GCA_034698225.1 Scheloribates latipes | reverse complement strand
AAATTGTAAAATATGCTCTTGATGGAAATTTTCTAGTGGTCGGATCATTACTGAACACTATTTGCGATTACGAGTCGTCAGTAATGATATTGTATTGTAATGCGTGTGTCGGCCGACGGCACTAATCCCTCGGGTGTATTGCGAAATGCGCCTGGCAAACAGCAATTGATGGCCCACTCAGTCTACCGCAATAAATTGGCCACCTTGCTCAATTTGACTTTGTTTCCGACCCTCTAATCAGACAAACAGTATTCAGACCGCACATCACAACCTAAATCTTAATCAATTGGCCTTGTTAATGGTCTAATTTAGCTTGCTATAGCAATAAATTGCTGACTAATCAGTCGATATTGGAGCAGGAAGGCTGATTTATTGGCAGGTGAGCAAGAGCTCGCTCAATGCTCACCGGACCTCACAATATTGAATGTCATCTCTTTTGCATCAATTGTCGCAAACGAACGACAATTTGGCCGAAAAAGAAAAATACTTTTTCTCTCACTATTCGACAGACAAACAGAAAAACGGTTTTATCCGAAATCGAAATGAAATATTGATTTTGTGTTTTGTTTTGTTTTTATTTATTTTTTTCGTTTCTCTTCTATTTGTCGTAAGTTTTCCACTGTTTTAGTGTCTGAAGTAAATGTGGAAATAAATTTAAATGAAATACCTCGGATGGAAAGGCCCGGTAGGTCTCCGGTCCTGCGGAACGCCATTTGGCGTTAATGTTGTGCTCGCCTTATATGCCAATAAATGTCAGACTCTATTGCATTGAAAACTAATTTCACTAAAAACTAACAAAAAATTTTTGTCAATAACTATTAGAATTTTTGAGGCGAAAGCCAAGAGCATTCTCATCTTGCAATCCTTGCACATCCACTCCGAAATGGCTCTGATTTTCTTTATTTTTCTTTAATTTATTTGAATTTTCATTACCTTTTTTCTATTCACGAATCGCTTCGATAGCCGTCGGCGTCGAAGGGTTTTTCACTAATTCTTGTGTTTTGCGAATGAATAAAGAATTTTTAGCTCAACTTTTAAACCATTTATTCTGCGAACAAAAAGTTTTTGTCTATTCTTTTTCATTAGTTTCAGTGATTTTTGGTACGAATCGCACGACTGCTGTATGGATGGTATGGTATCAGAAAGTATATTATTAAGAGTTAGGGTTGGCTTCTCTTAGACCGAAGAATAGAATATTTGGAATGAATTTCAATTAAGAAGAATATTCTTGTCATTTGGCCAAATATTTTATACAAAATAAGTGGCATTTCAGAGCAAATTCTATCAACTTTGTTATTAACTTGATATCTTGGAAATTACATTTATTATTAGCTAAAAATCACTAAAATAACTTACAATACATACAAATTAGAGAATAATTTGAGCATGTAAAATTCATGACATGATAATTGATTGGTGTATCATTAGTCAAATAATGACCAGTTGCATGATAATCGGATAGATTGGCATTAATGGCCAACCCTATTACCAGTGGAGACAAACAGAGATGAAGGGAAGAATGGCATTGTGCCTGTACTAGTGCTTGTGCTTGAGCTAGATTATTCATATTATAGATTATTTATATTCAAAAAATTGAATGAACGTTAAGCGAACGAAATCCAATAAAACTAATAGCATTTGGCAACGGAATGGCCTTTCGGTTCACTACAGGAATACATATTTGAGTGGAAGCGAAGAAAATCCGAACCGAAATGACATTTCATTAGTGTGTGTGAGCTCTGGAGTGAGTCCGGTATTAGCTAATGGATTACCGCCAGCACTGACTAGTTATTTATACACATCTGAGTCCCTATATCTCTATAACTATATTAACTCTTTGGCCAAATAAATATAGACCTCGCGCTTAGTCCGTCCGACACAATGAAGACGACGGACACCAGAAGAAGAAGTGCTCCCAAATTGATATTAATGGCAGTGGCCTTAAGAAGTGTTTAGTTCTGGAACTATGGCTTCTGTGATGTGAGCCAACGGCCGGTCAGCCAATCAATTCTGTTATTGGCTAACAGACGGCTAACAAACGGCTCATAACAAAACAGTTCTCTACTTATTCTCGTGTTTGGCTTCACTCTAATCACATGTCGTATTCAGTTTGCAATATCTTTAATTGATATAACAATTCCAGAGAAGTGTTTGTTGGCGTTCAGGTGTTGTGTTTGCATTTGGACTCGAGTTCATTGCAACTGAACTACTCTTGGCTTCACAACATAGACATAAACATACAGAGAAGGCGTGTGAAAGGCATCGGACGGACGGCCGACCAGTGCTTTGCAATTGTTGTCATTGTGTTAGCGATTATGCAATTGAAAGACATATTAAACGCAGGGATCAGACAAATGGAGTGAAAAGATTAATGGCTTCTCTCCAGCCTTAATGTCGAGAGACAGAGCTTTGGAGACCAAGAATCGTCTCAAACATACATTATATTTGTATTAACTTTTTATGTCTCTCTTTTGTCTCTTAAGAGGCCAACAAATAATATTTAGAATAACTGAAGAGCTGTGAGACTGATAGCGAGTGAATGGCTGCGAATCACTTGACTCTATGTAAAGCCATATTTCCGTGGATTAGACGACTCGTCTCTAATTAAATAATAGGATGCAAAGGATTTGCTGTCCGTTCCCTCTGACCGAAGCGTTGGCAGCGCTCGACAGGCGAGTGATTGTCGGCTTATTTTTAGTTTTGGAGCCGACTGTCGAAGTGAATGCTGAGATTGATTGCAATTAGTGAATGGCATTGTCTCACAACGAGTGGTCGACACAAACACAGGCCTTAAGTGATTACCAGTGGACTGGCGTTTGGTTTCGGCGATCGACTACTAATGGAGTCAATGAATAATTGACAGACGAGTCAGTCATTGGGTTAAGCGTTTGGAGTGATTGCGGACATGACTTGGATTGCAAATTATTGTTGTTTTTCGAAATTCACTTGACTTGACATCTCTTGCGATCGTTTGTGACATCAATCAGATGTAAAAAAACATATTGGACTGATTGACCATGCTCACTTGGGATTTGCTAATTATACGCATGTTATAATCAATTACAATTAGAAGAAATGCAAGTCTGCCATATCATAGATCAGTGATCACCCGATCCTTTCCCCGACGACTTCCGCTATCTCTCCAATAGCTCCCAAACTACACACAAAAACTAAAAGTATCAATTATTGGCCTCAATAATCTATTTTATGTCGAATAAAACATTTATGATTGATTTTGAAAAATTAGGCCTCAAAATCAATATGATATGTAGTGGAAAATCAACTGGAAATGTAACCAAAAATGATTTTTCCACAAAAGATTATCGACAATGATTCATTTTGATATGATAAAATCGATTTCAAACAAAAGATTAAGGAAAATTACTTTATTTGATTAGTCAAAACTTTTAGCAAATGTTTTTCAAAATAATGGTGCTAATATTTCCAAACCGATTTGACTAATTTTACAAAACTTATTCATTTGATTGTTGCAAACGATGGGATTTATTTTTGAAAACTTTTCGGACCGATTTCAATGAATCAAAAATTTTTGTTTTGAATAATTTTTAATTTTATTTTGATAAAATCCTTAAATAATAACATTGAGTAAACTGAAAAAATTTGAAAATATATTTATAATATGACCAAACTGGTTTCATTTTTCATTTGAGTTCGTTCTTCACCGGCGGTTGCGGACACACGGTGTCTACCGGTGTCTCCGATGCATCCATTGTTTGCTTGTCTCAGGCTGATTGCAGTTTTCGTCGGTCGGACTCGAAAACTGGTTTCTGGTAGCGGTCGACCAATTTGTTTGCCATGTGAGCAAACATTGCTCAGTGGCCAGAAGCGAATCGAGTGATTCAACCTTTGTAGCCAATTCGGTGATCATAAGAGAGATGTCCACTGAATGACAATGTGATTATCGGTCGGCAATCAGTATTGTGTTACCTAGCATTTGATTGATCTTTGACTCCAAGCGGTTTGGCAGAACTGAATTGGTCGGACTTATCTCGCGGTCACCGGTTGCAGTCGTTTCTGGTCAGAAGTGGCGGTCAAACCGATCGACGATTGTTTTGTTTTTTCACTTCACTCAACACACTCACAATGTCTGCCTTCGCTTACTGAGAAGTGAAGTGAAGTGAAATGCATTCAATAAGCAATGACTTGTTAATTGAGTGAAATATTGTTCGCGTTATTATCGAGACCGATTTCAAACAATCAATTATCCTGATTTTGATTTATCATAAGTGATGATATGCCCAAACAAGTTTATTAATCAACGCAAATCATAAATAAACGTTGTGTCAAATCATTTTCAACTCATATTTGATATTTAAAAATCACTTTCAAAAATATTGGAAAATTTTTCAAATTGATTTTACTCAAATCGATTTTGGAATACACTTCTAATTGATTGTCGATAACATTTATTTCCATTTTGTTCGCCAAAAGATTTTGAAAAATAAAATTTTCCTCAAAACCGATCCCCTGATTTTGCACAATCTTTTGCAAAATTACTGTAAGCCAAAAATGATATTTCAAAATGTTTTAAACATGTCAGCGTATTTGTGTGTATGGGATGTGCAGTGCTGTGCAGTGCACGTGACGATCACGCACTGGATGGCAGAGGCGCGCGACCCGCCAGATAACCCACTAATCTAGTTCCCAGAATGAAAACAATGAGTGCAATATTGAACTTGGCACTAATTCGAACTGGATACACTGGTCCAAACAGCAAAATACCATGCAAACAATTCGTGGCCATCACTACCAGGCTATTTAAATCAAGATCGTTGACTGAAACCAGAATGTTATGGCTCTGAAAAGGTTAGCGGCAATAAACTGGGCCATTCACCTGATTTATATGATCGCGGTATTAGGTTTATGATTGACTTCTCCGCGCGCTATCGACGGATCGGCTAATCTGTCGGTACTTAGAAACCGAACGGCAATGCTATCCAACACTCGGTTTACGGCCAACACATTGGCCGACAGTTAGGGATCAGTGGCTGAAAATATAGCTGTTATTAGCCATACTTGAAATGATCGGGTGATTGGATGCCAGACCTTAACGATGCTATTAAAGTGAAGCCATTATTCAAATTAATTTTTAAGTTTTATTCACAAATTACAGAATATTCTCTGAAACTCGTTTAACAGAATATTCTTTGATTTAATGGCCAGGATTATGAATATAGGTTTTATATTAGGAACGAAATACTAATAAATTTTGCTAGCAGGGTCGGTAAGGCTTGTTTCATAGCCTGTAATTGAGCAGATTTGCGTGCACATAATTCCAATGGCAAAGATTCGTGGTTATTCTGTGATTTAATAGAATTATTATTCAAAACAGTAATGCAATAAAATGAGCAGAATAATGAAAACCTGGCATGGATGATTTGTGGTATTGTCAGTTTACCACAGTGAGTGTAGGTTTATCCTAGAAAATAGCTAGTTACTATTTTATTTGATACAGACAACACTCAAATAATAATACAATGTTATAGTTGTGCGGATTTATTTATGAATTATCTGATGTGGGCACTGAATTCATCACGATAAAATACATGTGGTATAGATTTCCACGTTTAGTAGGGCTGCCAGATGTCCAGCTCCGGCCTGGATTGTCCAGGTTTAGGTGTCTCTGTTCAGTGGCGAAGCGAGGGATAAACCTGGTCATTGTACTATCCAGGGCATATTTTAGAAGAAAAAAATGTTTAAGAACAATGCAATAAATTGAAGTGTCCAGGTTTGTCCAGGCATATTATTGAAAGATCAATCAGCCATAAGCCAGAATTTAACATTGTGACTCCGATTTTCAAAATGGTATTTTTCCTTAATGACCTACAACTAAACCCAGAATATCATGAAAATCGACGCGTACAATTTTTTATAATAAATTAAAATGTCAGATTCCTCAGCATTACGTCTATGGCAGAAATTCGGGCTTTGAGCCGCTAGATGACCGCGGTCCACTAATAATATGGACATGAAACTTCCAGGGCCGAAAGATATTGCCATGAGACATATTTTGGCCGAGTATAAAAGTGCCACTAATTTTTTTGTGGCCGCTAGGGGGCGACAAACAGGTTTAGTTCTAGGTCATCATGGGTCATCAAGGAAAAATACTATTTTGAAAATCGGAGTCACAATGTTAAATTCTGGCTTATGGCTGATTGATCTTTATTTTCAAGGCTGAATACGAGTCTATTGTCTGTCAATTATATTTAAATTTCTAATAAAATGTCTAAATCTCATTACAAAACATAAACAATTGAAACAAATTAAATACTGAAATCTTATTATACAATTTGATTACATTCTAAAATCAAATTTATATAACTGGCCTTGATGTATCTTTGATGATGATGATGCCAACACAATTGAAACTTGCAAAATATTATTTGCAAATGTTGGCCTCGTGGTTGTTATTGTAATTTAAAATTGGATATTTTGAAACTGAAATTGAATAAAATAGTTCGTTCTACACTTGTCCTTCACTAGTTTCATATTGGTCGCATTCAGGATTATAAACACTCACCAAGATATTATTTTGACAAATCAACAATGGATTCAATAGTATGTGACCGAAGATTACCGCCTGAACTACGGGTCGACTCTATTGACGACATTCTCTATTCAATTGGTTTAAGCCATCACTCGGTCAGCGTTCGGTCGAAACGTCGCCTAATTAACAATCCATGGCTTATAATAGTGTTTTGGTTAACACAAATAATACTGAAATTAATTACACTGTTCATTGAAAACGAAACTATGCTTTTAATATTGGGTGAATTTGGTCATCTCTATGGCATTAAGTTGTATTGGGCTATTATGTTTTTCATAATGTCAACCATGATTATTTCCAAGCAATTGGTATTCATCTATAATTATAAGCAGGGAAACAAACCTACGTTTGTAGGTGTGCTCAAAGTATTGTCTGGCACTTCTACCCCCTCTAGCGTAGGCATACTAAGACCCACTGATGTGAGGCAATTGATCAAAATTGCAAGATGGCTGCCCCTAATACAAAGAAACAACAGGGTACTTGCGCCGATAGTGGCTAGTTTATCTGTTTGGCCCTTTGTATATAAACATTGTTCGTTTATATCATTAGCTATTAGTATTTTACCCTTAATAAATCACATGATTGTTGCCTATTATACCGTTACCACTATTTCGATCGAAATTTTCATTTTCCTAATACTCTGCAAATATCTTATTATGAAACTTAAATTACTTAACCATATGATCGATGAAAATAGAAATTTTAGTGCATTTAGAATTCGAAAATTATTGCACACATTTGATGCCCTCTACCGAGAGATCAATGAATACAACACTACTTATTGGTCGAAATTGCTGTTAATTTTTTATTTATTCTACGGACTATTTCTAGTATTGCTATTATATTGCATAGCATTTGAAAATACTTTGATTGTAATTCAAATCATTTTCATTTATTTTTTCATCAACTTGGTAATATTTTACTTGTTCATCATGACAATTGCCTCATCAGTCAATGTAGAATCGCGTAAAACCTATGGTATTCTCAATACATTCATTGCAAAATATTCCCGGCAAACCAGACATGGATATAAAATTAAGTTTTTCAATATGCTCAAGGTAATAATTGTGTTCCAAAATCGCCAATCTGATTTAGTTGTATTTGTTAATTATCTAGATCATGCAACTGATTGAGAGGATTTCTAAAAATAGATTTGGATTCTCCTGTTGGGTGTTATTCATGATGACCTATTTCAAATTTTACGAGGTATGATTATGATAGTCATTTTCAAAATATTCGATTTATAATTTATTTATTTGGAAGGTTTTGGTGATTTTGATTTGTATATTGATGAAGATTGTTGATCTAAACAAGAAATATTTTTGAATTAATTTTTTTTGCATCATGATTGTTTTAAATGAAGCAATCATCATTCTAGCTAAATAAACTTTAGAACTACCATGAGATAATATGCATTTTGACCTTATGATTGTTATTGTTATGAAAATGTAGATGATAATTAATAAATATTTTTAATATATTTAATAAAATATTTATAATTACATAAAACAATAAGTTTTAAAAGTCATTTCATGAATATAAATTCAATTATAAATACTAGAAACCTACTGTACTGGCAACCCTGGATTGTATGTTAAAAGGTTATTTCAGTCTCAACAACAACAGCGATGAAAAGAAAATAGAGAGGCGTTTGTAATTTAAATATATGTCTATATCAGACTTTAGTTATTCATCAAACTTGAGGTAATTTTAGTAGAGACCTAACGTAAATATAACTAGATACTACTGGTATTTTCTAGTAACTCTCTCACCCCACAAACTCGTCCAAGAATATATTCTTTGTAGAAACCAGACGTAGGTTTTATTTTTCAATCGATTTGAAACGGATTTTGCACATAAATTCACTATAGGGTTGAAAAGCAGCTGAGATTCTGCAGGTCATCTATGATTATACCTAGTTAATTGTCGAAAATTATGGAGAATTCTAGTCTAGTGTGGTGGAAACCAGACAGAATCTTGGTAAAATCAAACAGAATGGATCAGGTAATCATAAAACTACAGTTGAATTTCAATCTTATTGTGAGCACTAATTGCGACAAATGAATGGAAAAAAGGGATAACAATAGGTTTGGTGACTCTGACTGTCGAGAGGATTGTCATTCAATTAATTGTTGTCATCTAATCAGTGGAGTGAAGGCTGTAGACAGACATTGAATCAATTGGAAGACAAATAAATGTAATGACAATTCAATGAAGAGATACAACTCTTGTCTGTCTGTCTATTAGCGAGGCCAACAGAATCGAACTAGCAAGGATAATAATAGACAACTCACCTGTTCACAAGTTACAGACACTTGACAATCGTTTTACGGTAGAGATACTGTAACTTGTTAAATAGACTGTGTCGAATACTCAATCGGCAAGCACTTTCTTATAAATTGAACTGGTATGAATTATAAAGTTACAGTATTTTTACCGTAAAACGATTGTGAGGTTTCTGTACATCAATACACATTACGGTAAATAAAATAAAAATTAATTTCAAACTAAAACTACTAGATTCTATATTAAATATAAGCGCATTTTCCGATAACGACTAATACAATTGCAACTTATTGAACCAAATATTGAATTAACAGCTTGAGCATACATAAAAAGCAACTAGATGAACTGAGGAGAATTCAATTTAACGAGTTATTAACTTAGGAGGTCAGTAATAATGTCGCCCACCATTAGCAACTAGCAAAATGACGACCGCTGGAGTGAAGGACCGGTCATTGGGCAGAGTGTAGACATCTTGTATTGTCAAACATCTCGGTCTTTATGAGCACTGACTGAACATTTTCTGTTGAGAACAACTTGCAGTCAATTATTGTCAGTATCTCTTTGGCGGCCAATGAGTGACAAATCAAACAATTTTCGACATCAGTAGTGATCACTCGTTAGAAGCAAACGTTAAGTTAAGTTCAGACAGACTTTACACACAAAAAGCATTTAATAATCCGAGTCTTTCGTAGCGGTGACTCCAATTTGGAGTTCATTGTCGGCTTAAAACTGTTTTGTCGAACGAAAACATCAAATATTTTCTTCAAACCGGATCCGATCCCACGAGACAGTCAACAGACGACAAACATTTTGCTTGTTTCTGATGATTAACTGTTTAATTAAGCGCTGATTTATAGATAAATCGGGCGAACGTTTGAATCACTCGTTTAGATGATTGCCGACAAACAATGGGATCATTCGACTGAAGCGAACAATGAGAAAACGATATTCTCTTTCATATGTTGCCTAATAAATGTTGTACTCATTCATCGTCTGTTGACAAATGATCTTGGTGACCGAGTTCAGCTCGAACAATTGCCTGGACTATATTTAACATCTAATGGAGTACCAGATCATTAGCCATAAGTGGTAATGGTAATCTATCAATGGATAGTTTTGCCGTCGATTGCTCATGCAATCAAAATATTAATCAATTCGGGTTCCTTACCAATATTGATTTTGTCGATTTGTCATCAAGAAATGATCTTGCTGATTCTTATTCGATTGAAATAATCATAGCTTGCGTAACAACAAGCAAACTCCTCTTATTAATATAAGACAGGGTTTTAAAGCAGATATCAAATTAGTCGATCAATTAAGTCGGGCCTTATATACGGGATTATACGGTAAATTAATAGCAATTGAATATCGATTCCATTTTCATCTTGGTTGAAATATAAAAAGGCAGTTGTTGTAAAACTGTGTCAAGAGTCTAGACAGTATTCTCACCAAGACAATTTCTCTCGATATTTCTTGATATCCAGTCGAATGGCATCCGATTGAGCGAACTTTCGGTTTCCAATTATCGAAGACATTTAAGAGGATTAGTGTTCGCTCCGCCGAATCGCTTGTCATTGTCTTCGGCGCCGCTCGAGACGAATGAAAAGAAAGATAAGTTTTTAAATTGTTTTGTTGGCTCTGAATATCATCGCTTCGAAAGTGCCTTCGCTTTTGTCTGCCAATCAGTTTTCAGGTTCTGAAAGTTCTCTCGCCTTCAGAGCCGAAAATAATTCGTTTGGAGAGAAAGAGAAAAATGTTTTATTAAACTATAATCCAGCGAATGAATGCTTAAAATGAATGCTCAGGTGAAAAGTGTTACACAAATGATTAAAATTTTTGTGACAGATTTTTCTTTTTGAGAGCATTTGCCGGATGAAAGTGGAAATTGTGTGATATTCAAGCTAGATAATCACACAGTCCTGGCAAGTAAATATAAGCTTGTCCGAGCACAAATATTATTTATCTAGCTGAAATTGTATGGACAATAGGTTTCAAGGCAACAACTTGTCACCTTGCTCATGCCACAACATGGCTTTATATCGTCATGGAAATTTCTAACCAAGAACAGCTAACAAAATTTATTAATAACTAATAAGCTGTTGAACAGGAAGACATTGATATGCTAGCTCAATTCCTGAATTATCAGGAACAAACGCCAATAGAGCGAATGTGGGCCACGAAGAAAGCCCACAATGACACAACCAAATGGAAAAGTCGTCAAGGTAAGCGTTTACGTCACTATTTAGCACGATTCTCATCGAGTGACTAGTTTAAGCTTCCTAGAACTAGTTATTCTGTCAAAGAATCTTGGTGAAATCTTATATAAAGCTGCATCGAAAGGTATTGGATTTCAATGAATGTTCCCATCGATCTTCAAACTAATCTTGCTTATTAACAAAAACAAGAAATAATCGTATTATTTAGCAATCTCTTGGCAACACCAACGAATTACCATGCTATTTGACAGTAATTACACCGAGGATTCAGTTTTCGATCAGTTATTTTGTTTTTCTTCACCCATCAAATATTGAATTTCTATAAACGAAAACGATTTTTCAATAAAATTGACTTTAGATTAAGCCTTTTTTCAGCCAGGATGTAAAGTTTGACCAAAATGATGTGCTTGATCAAATATCGGGAAGAGAATCGTAATTGTGAGTAATGATGATATTTGATTGAAAGGTGATCAATTTTTCTTGCAATTTATTTGTCTAGACAAAACCTACTCACGTTTAATCGAAATATTATTTTAGTTCCTTGATATTAATGTTATTTCTTGTAACTAGATCATTCGAGTGCCGATAGAATGAAAAATAAAACATCTTAATGCGTTTTTTGTGAGGTTTAATTTTTTTAACAGTGAAATTGCATTACCGTAAAGTTCCGGATATCGGTCTGTTCTTTTGCGATTGCATTGTATTGTATACCTTGCATGCATTGTATAAACTCTTCAATATATGCAACATTTAACTTTCGGTACTTAATTGTTTTTATTAGATTGGTGCATCTAAATATCACTCTCAAACAGATCTACCCTTGTCCTACATTCTCAATTTGACAAAAAGGCATTTAATCGATATCTTTAACGTTTCACATTAAATACACATAATAACAATTGTGTTACCCATCCCAATTATATAGAATTATTGTAATAGTAAGTAAAAATTTTGAACATGGAACTTTTCCCAATTTAACTTGCAATTACAGTAATTGTAAGTTAGTGGGATGGATAGTTTTCTCTTTAAAATGTTGTTTTCACTGATTTTGTTACAATTTTATTCAATATAGATATACAGAAACATTAGAAACTAAATACCGTTCAATAAACTGTAATTTTATAATTGTTACTAGTTCGCTTTATGAGAAAGTGATGGTCACTTAAATATCCAAACGCTTGGAATTAATAAATTATAGCTTATTAACGGTACTTAGTTTCTAATATTTCTGTACATTGTACCGGCCCATCTCCTACTACCACCCCCATCAAGTTTTCGAATAAAAATTTATTTAAAAAAAGGCTTACGAACGCCCATCCCAAGTCCTCCTATGGTGTATGTGGATTATAAATTATCACAATTTTCACTTGATAAACTAAAAACCTAAGTGAAAATAAAATTCCGATTCAGTTATTCTAATAAGTCGATAGGTTCTAGCCCTTGGACTACAGTAAATCCTAACCTGTCTTATCTAAAAATACAAATAAAAATACTGTACTAACCTGTCTTACACTGTAAGACTCTTACAGTATATCCTCGACCAGTAGAGAGCACTTTATAGTAGATGTAATTATAATTCGATCACAAAATTCATTCACAATCGAATGTAGCAATGTGGCTTGTTATCGAAAGGCTCACCTTGCACACGTAACATTAAACTAAGCCATCTGGAAAGAAACTAATAAATGAAATCTAAATTTAGCAGGATCACTATAGATTAAATGTTTACCTAATAAAATATTAGGCCATAGTCTCACTAGAGCAATTATCTATACAGACAACACGTTGTTTATTTGCGTGGCAATAGTGTACAGGTACTCGCATTAACAATGTTGCATTAAACAAGGTAATTTTCCGTTACGTCGATATTGATAGTTTGCCATGTTTACCAATTCTGGTACATATTGTGTGTTTGGTCGATCCAACAAATAGCTATCAATTTATTAAATTGTTTTCCGTTATGGTAATTGACTGTACGATAACACCTTGCTCATTTGGCCAAGTTCACTGTTTGACTACTCGGGCTATGTAACAAAGCTAATAAGCTAAAACCAGTAATTACTAGATGATAATAATAATACTAAATTGATCGGAAAACTGTATCAATTTGGCCAATGACCATGCTTACATAGATTGCTCGATACTACATGTATCGATACTACTGTATCTAAATGTTGATTAACATTGATCTTGGCTTTCAATTTATTCCATACTCACTTTCAATAATGCACTTATGGAGCAGAAAAACAATTTAATAAATCGCCAGTGAATTTATGTAATGCTATAATCGAGTGTATTCAATGGCAATCGACCTGGTCAATGGCTCCATTTAGGTCCAGTGCCACTTGATTACCGGTCCAGTGAGGATCCGGGCCATCAATAAATTTGATCACCATTTATGGTAAATAGCCGGATAAGAGTGCCAATAAATTACCATGATAGTTTTTTATATTCTGCACCAGTAGGGAAACGATCGGCCACTGGTCAGCTAGAGTATGATCATGCTAATCTAAGTGAGTATAGCTAGATTACAATTGATTGAGAGCTCGAGGCACAGGCACTGTCTCTCCCGTCGCGTGTAAGTCATGCGCGAGCGGTCGGCCTCACAGAGACAGACGCTATGCCTCTGTCCGTACGGCTCTAATCGCGCCGACAGACAGATGTAGTTCTGATGCCAACCACTCAAAC
>JAQGBE010000909.1:0-13775 GCA_034698225.1 Scheloribates latipes | reverse complement strand
GAGATATGAGGAATAGAAATGTCTTCATTTGGATCTGAAGTGATGACAATTCGCCGAATAGCGATCAAACGATAGTCCATTCAAACCAAAGTTTAAAACTGAACGAACGAGATCAAGGTTGTGCTCGCGCTTACACTTTAATTATTAGTCCAATCGATGTAATTTAGACTTTTGGCCAGATTTTGGACAAATTTAGGAAATTAACAGTCCGTCCAGAAAATGAAGGGCTGGTTATCGAAACCGATAATTAAACCTTAGACTCGATTGTGATAAAGAAATAGAACTTTTATTTAGAATTACAATCAATAAATTGGATGAAAATAATAATTGACTATTTGAGAGCATCTTTTGCTTTCTTCACAAACTTCTTATGCTCTTCCGTACGATCTTTGAGCTCTTCTTTGGCACACCTTCTCTCTGCTTCTGCCATCTCTTCCGCTTCTCTATTTTCTTCTTCGACCAGATTCTGGGTTTTGCGTTCGATCTCTCGTTGAATATCTTCCAATTTGGTCGCGTAGTCTTTCATCAAACCACTCTTCTGTTCGCCGAGTTTCTTGATCTCGTTGGCATCGGTGGCCGAACTTCCCGTTTGTGTGGCGAACTTTCTCTCGGCCATCATATTCGCGTGAAGACCTTTGTCGTATCGTCTGAATCTTTCGCGATAATCTTTGATAGACGTATCCATGTCTTTGCAGGTGTCGGCAAATATTTGAACCATTTGTTGGCTCTTTTTGTGCATCTCTAGCTGGGTGTCGATCTGCGGCATCGCCTGTTCGGCACTGGTGATCGCGTCCAACTGCATACCGACGCGGTTGATGTCATCCTTCAGTGCGGCATCAGTTTTATTGAAGTTTTCCAGCAGTTTCTTGTGCTCGTCCTTAAGAGTGGCCAATTTCATCCTCGGTTCCTTTCGCTTTTGTTCAAAGTTTTCTCTGACTTTGGCAAGAGCTTTGGCCACACTATCGTCCATGTCTTTAGCCTCGGCTTCTATTTTCTTATAGAATTTGTCCACATCTTGAATCGACACTACCTTTTTCTGTCCGGCCATTAGCAGAGCTTTTCGATGATATCAGTTCTGAAGATAATCTGAAGAAAAGTTATTCAATTGCAAACTCCAAATATCTATCAGTGGTTAGATTCTGATCGCTCACACATTCAAATACATGACTGACATAACGTGATTAACAATCAATTGGATGTATGCTCTGATCAAAGATATCGCCGAATCGATACAACGTTCGAAATGGAATTCTTGTTGAGGACAGTTATTACAATACATTTACCATTGATTATCTCATCCCAAGAAGTGGCCAACTTGTGCGACAACCCCACAGTTGACGCGGCCGACCGCCTTGTCGACGGCACTATCCGAATCTACCGAGGTGATTATTACTGGGAACTGAAAGATCTGCCCAATAATGTGGTCCAACCCGTCGGCCCTTTTGAAGTGCCAAAAGTGATGCGACCGATCACTTGGGACACATCCATATACACTGTGATCGGCGGAGAGATCAATGGTCTGACCTACAAATACCAAGGCGAACGGTACTGGATTTTCAAGAACAACAGATATTTTCAGTCACCGCCGGCGGGCCGTTCGTGGAAGGGCTTCCCTCCCGGCGGCTTCACTTCTGCCTACAGCGACGGAATGATGGGCGGAAGGGTCTACCCATTGTTGATCGCCTTCAAAGATAATTTGGTCTTCTATTTCAATACTTACAAGATCCACTTCAGACGTATCGGTCCGCCAAACGGTGCGTTTAATGGAGACATCGATGGCTTTTATCCGCGATTCCCGTCCAACATAACGGCCGCCTTCGCCCTCAAGACAAATGACAACACCACTCAATATCACGTCTATCTGTTCAGAAACGACAGCTATTGCTTCAGACCAGTCACTGGAGTCGACTATTGCCCGGTTTGGCGCAAGAATGCGGAGCTCTTCGGATGTTTAGGTTGGGTTGGAAGATAAATTGAGTTGACCTTTCATTGATTTGATCCAAATTAATAGAGAGATCAGCAGAAGATCCAGACGTTGACATAACACTACCGAAGCTGCCGGACGACGAACCCGACAAATGGAAGGAAGATAGTCATCAAAGTTCTCATTCAACACATTATTCTCTTAATGTATTCCTTAGTTTTGTTTGTTTTTGTATTCCAATGGTCTCTCGAACACCACTTCCCATAAACTAAACAATTAATTGAATTTCTGAGAATAAAAATTATTTTTTTATGACAAAAAAAGCATAACAAAAATTGCAATTCTCACCCAAAGTCTATATTTGTCTAGTAACTTTTTCCAAATCAACCACAGTGCTCAGTGCATGTAAACCACCAAGTTATATTTGCGACTGTTGGCTAAATCTGCGGCGAATTTTTCACATCTTTTTGTCGATCGATTTGATGACGTTTTTTACAATTTGGTCCATTGTTTAGAAAATCCACTGATTTTCTCGTTATTCAGAGTCAATATCCGTGAACTGAGTGAACAGTTCTCCTAATAAGGAAGTAAATCCTTAGACCGACTCATACTCTCTGTCTGTATATCGATATCCAATTAATTGGATGACTCGCGCCATAACTTATCTGCGATGGTCTTCAATGAATCGGCTAATTGAATAACGAATTTCGTGTCTTGGAGTCAGTGTCTGTATCAGTGTCTGAGTCTGTATCAAGCACAGATTGGCTTCGCTTCTAATTAAGATGTTACAACTGGGCTGATTAAGAGTGGAAGTGACCAATGCACTAGTTTTTCTATAGACTAATTAATTTTTTTGTCGGATAACAAGTAACTTTTGTTAGAACATAAGGAGTATAATAGGCTTTCCGTTAGTGGAATACATTTTCTTGTTTTAAAAGCTCTGTCGCTATGAAACAGAGAGTTTGGTCATCCCTGAAGAGTCGGCTAATGAAACGCAGTGTCGACTGAATTTTCAAACTTAATTTTGATGACTTTATATTGAATTAGAAGCGATAGGAAAAAATTTCTGTGAATCGAAATCCGTTTGATTTGTTTCGACGGAGAATCCGAGCAAAGATTTTCTGAGCTCTCGTGTGATATAATTCTTTTGGCGATCGATACCAAGTCTGGCGAACACTGGCGTATGAGGTGTGCGGAGGAGTCGCTCGAATTCATTATTCACTTTTAATAAAAAGTTATTTTCATAGAAATCAAAATTCCTTTTTTGTGTCACCAAAGCAGTCGAGTGAACAAAAATTCTCCTCTTTTTGTGAAACACAATATATAAGAAAATTTAATTCTTTCCCGAATTATGGCCAGAAATAGACGCTCGTCTGGCAGATGTAGGAAAGTTCACATGCTCATTTGAACGCCAGCCGACTTTAACCTGGCAATTATTATTATTATGATAACTTTTTTGCTAATAAACGCTGTTTTCGTGCTAAAGTGGTATTAATTTGTCGCCAAATCAGTTATTTGTCTATAATTTTCAAAAGTTTATATGAGTTTAGCGTTAAATCAGTTATAAAATTAGTCATTAAAAGATCAAAATTGAACGAAACAAATGTCTCGTTAGGTGAGAAGCAATTTAGTGATATATCCAATCGGAAAATGAGCTAATAATTTGTTCGCATCACCAAGATGGGAGTGACAAGAAAGCGAGAACACCCAATTTCGATGAGACTGAATATAATTAAGGTGATTTGTATAATAAATCGTGTTTAGTTGTCAGAAATATCTCCCAGACGTAAGTAATAATCGATAAATCACTTTAAAATTACTGGTTTTCAAGTGCTATTCCGACAGCGATTACACCGCAAAACCCAATTGTAATTCACAATTAATGGCCATTTAATTACCAGAAGTTATTGTCGAAAGGCTTTTAATAGTTTTTAGTGTAGACTCGCTTTCAATTCAATTCGAGACAATAATAACAATTTGTGATCCAATTTAGAGGGTCTTAACGTTGAGGTCGAATGGAAGCGACAAATGCCCGTCCAAATCGACGCTTCACTGCGGTCTCACTGTTCTCTGCAGTCACTCTTTTTAATGCAATTTAGACGAAACAACTTTTTCAGACACTTTTTTGGGACCCGTATTAGTCGGTCGGCAAAAGTTTGAAATCGATGTCACAATTTATAGTATGATTTCCAGTGTATTAAGTGGTCGTTGACAGCACTCAAATGATGTCATATATCACACGTGAGTCCAAATCGTGCGATCAGTTTCTGAACAAACACTCTCTTCGTATCAAATGTTGGCTCACTTTAAGAATAAAATAATTTACGGCTCAACTGCTAAGTCCAGAGCTAAGAAATAGCCAAGTTCAGTTGGCAAATGAAGCCCAGCTTATGCAGGATCAAGCACTCTGTCATTAATGGCGTGATTATCAGTGGAAAAAATGGACAGGATCAATTATTGGATGTCATTTAGTGTGCCTAACAACATTATCTAAAGTGCCTGGTGACCACTGGTCAGTGCATCACCTTGCCACTGGCCAAACTATATGAGACAAATTAGCATGACACAAGAAAATGTAATGGCAGGCCATAACCTAAACTTGGAAAATCATTATTGAAAACTCATTGGAAGAATAGCGAAGTTGTGAGCGAAATGTTTGTCATTTGATTGCCACCCAATGTATTGACAACTTATAGTCTGCGCTCCGATTCTATGAATAAAATATATGAAAAGACATAAATTCTTGTGAATTCAAAAGTTCTTTTTTATTCGTCAGACAAATATAGGAAATAATATTAAATATTTTATTAGAAGTGGGCTTTGATTTGATTCGATAGCTTTCCATTCAAGTCATGCATAACTTCTTTGGACTTTCCATCGGCTTTCGGATCCGACTCTTCACTCATAACGCAATTCTCATTCATATATTTGTCGGCGAATTTGAAAATTTGAATTCATTTTAACATTAAATTTATTGCCGAATCGAATCATTGCTTGAATATAGAGATAAAGAATAGTTTATATCGATTATCAAAAAAAGTGTTGTTCTCTTGAATTTTCAATCATATTTTGTCACGTTTTGCATCCCAAGTGATTCAAACACTTTCGAACGATTTCGAGCAAAACTTTTTCAAGAATTTAGCGCATTATTAACGATAATTATTTAACTCGATTATAATTCCGGCACAGATTAGCAGTCGGACTACTAATTGAATAGTAATTGAATAATACAAACAAAATACAGAATTATTTCCGAAACAAAATTCCACTTCAAATATATTTGTAATTAAAAAATTACAAACAGTTTGAAGTGAAGACAAAAATTTAGGGCAATTAACGCAAACCAAGATTTTGTGCATATATTAAGGCTAATACTCTTTGGAATAATTGGAAGATTAGATAAAAAAAAGTTGTTAATTATTATTTCGTTTGTGTGAATAGATTTTCAGTTCAGATTAGAATTGTTTGCGACGAAAGAGTATTATTGGTAATTAAATTAATAATTATTTTGACGCTAATAATGATAGCAATGAAAAAGTGATTCGTTGTTTGGATTCGCTGTTAAAATGTTTGTTACGAGTGGTTGCACTGCGAATGTGTTATTACATTATATTGTGTTTTGTGATGAGAGAAGTGTTTTCATTCAATAACTGAATACAATTTTAATTGAATAACACATTAATTAATTCCTTTGGAAGCGAACTCTTCAAAGGGTTTGGCCTTTAATTAAACGCAATTATCTGTTGGCCGTTAAGACCGGTGCCGAAGATGAGTCGAGAAATTAATTAAATGTTTTCGCCGAACAAAAGACCCGTTTTTGGCACTAAACGTATGATATTTGACTAATTTATTTGCAAAAACTATTAACAAGTAAACAGTCTTTTGAAACGAAAACTTTTGAGAATTACTAAAGAGTTTTGAGTAAAAATCGATTTTTAAGTGAAATTTAATTAAAGTTTTGGCCTTAAAAAAGTCGCAATTGTTTAGTGACAGCCAAAAGAGATTATATTGAAATTGAATTACTTCGGCGATCGGTTCGGAACTACCGTTTCCTCAAATATTTGATTGGCTTTTGTCAACAAATTTCAATATTATTTCATTAGATTCGATAGAATAAGAAAAGAGATTCGATTCGACTTTTTTTTAGGTCCGATAGGAAGCATAACATCAATCAAAAGGGTTTACGCTTTGATTAGCACAATAAATGGTAAACAAATAGAGAAGAAGAACTCGGAGTAAGAAAAAAAGTCAAATCTATTGACAAAAAATTAGTCGACAATAAATTGTATTACAAAACGACTTCATATCAGTTATTAAATAACTCCAAATTAAACATTGAGTTAACTCTTAACTCAATACTCGCCTATCATTTTGTCAATGACTGACTCGACAGTGAATCGGAGCTGAAAATTAATTTTGTTGTTCGCCAGTTAACCAACTTTTTTGTCGATCAAACGTTGGGTACGTTTGAAGTTTCGTGTAAACCAGTTGTAGATATCGTTAGAATAGGAGTCGATGTGAGAAAAGTCGTGAACGAAGAGTGAAAACTAGAAAATTATCTTTTTATCGATTGACGAAAATATATTTTAAAAGTTCTCACAACAGAAATATATTGTCTCGAAAAGTGTCTTACTTTTAGTCAGTCTTCGAAGTGTTCAGTCGAGTAATCAATGCATAGCTAACTGTCGACTGATTTTCTAGTTCTCAGTTTTAATCAGTAATCCATTCAGCGATTCATTGATTTGTTAGCCGAGTGGCGAACGCATCGATCGATTGGCGAAAATATGTTTAAATTTGTTTTATTTATTTGATTGCTGTGTCAAAGTGCCAGTCCGTCGAACCGCCCGAGCAAATGCCAAGTCCAAGCAGAGTGAGCAAGATGATGAACGCGACCAAGATCAGCCAATTAGTGTCCACACTATACGTGTTGATCGTAACTCTTAAGTGTGTCTCTGGTCATCAGTTCGATCGTCAGATGAACCGAAATTCGTTTAATGTCCGACACTTACGGCCAAACGGCGAGCAGAGGCCCGAACCGACGCTTATGCCACAGCAGTTGTTCGCCGGAAGAGCTCATCCGAGACCAACCAAAACAATTGGTTTGGAAGATAGGGCTCTGAGGCCTCAGGAGAGTAGTCATCCTCAACAAGAAGAGGAGTCCGGAGTAAGACAGGCGATGCCATACGAGAGCTCTGACGACCGCTTGAGGCCGACTAATGGCAACCAAGAGCTTCGGTCGCACAACACTCCAGAGCGCCAGCAATTGACTCGCAGGAGAGGAGACCTGACCAGTCCTGCGAAGAACGCAAAGGCGGTCCACGAAATGGATGACTATTTTTCCGATTCCGATGAATATTTAAAAAATTCCAAATCGTTTCGCCAGAAGAGACGCAAAGAGCCCGAAATTTTTGATGATCCGAGACATTTGAGAATACAATCGCCTTTAGAAAGGGAAGAGGAGTTTAATGACAACTTGCAAGATATCGATCGCAGTAACGACTGGCGACCCATTCTTCCCAAAGCCATGGATCGCATCCCACAGTCTTTTGGCTATAATAACAATGATGTAAATCGCAATCCATTACAGCATTTATCGCAAACACATCGCAAAAGAAATATTGGCCGCAACGAGAAAAGACGTCGTTTCCAACACAGACCTAATCCGCAAGAGTTGGGTATGAAAATGGTTTTGCCTAAGACTAGGGAAGAGATGAAAGTCAATGGCTTCGAGACGTTCACATCGAACCAACACCACGAAGAGGTCGATAAGTTGTATCCGAACCGCGATCGCGACCACAGCTCCAAGAGATTCAATGACATATCGGAAGAGCTGCCCATTCTTTTGGCCGGTGATCCGGGCAGTGAAGTCGAGAGGGAATATCAAAAACATTTGAACCACTTCCCAGTGGTCAACGACGATGATGTCGAGCCGCGCAAGTTTAAGAAGCCGTTCGACTTTCGGCCAAAGGCTGGACAGCATAGGCACCACAAACATCGCAAACACGACAAACACTCGACTGAAGAGATTCCCAATTATTTCCGCAATCACTTCAAACACAATAACCCATTGGATGAGCAGCGCATACATCGCAATGAAGCCAATCAGCGCGACATTCACGATAGGATGCACAGCGATCCTGATCCAGGTCATCATTTCAGATCACCCATTGACAATCTGATAAAGAACTTCGAGAATAGCGATCGAAATAAGTTTCAGCTCCACAACACTGATCCAAACGATGCCAGGCATGAGAGGCAAAACTTTTATAACAGCGAATTCCCGCGACAGACCACACAAAGGCCGACCATTTCTGAAACCAATTTTGGAAGACCTGTCGGAAAGGCGATTGAGATCGTGAGGGAAATCACACAAATCTTGCCCTTCAATGACGACAACGCCAATGACTTCGAGCCCATCGCCACTCCGGCACCGCCCGAACCACCAAACATACCCGGCTATGAGGCCAAGGATGTGGTGGACACTGACCAGGGCAAGTTTGACATCGATGACGACGAAGAGGTGAAGAAAAAGAAACCGAAGAAAAAGAAGAAACCAAAAGATGAGTTCACATTCAAGGGATTCGGAAAAGAGGACACCTATGATGACGACGTGTACGGGAAGAAGATATTAGAAAAGATACCGAGAGAGGCGAAAGATTCTGACTTTGGTAAGTCTCTGGAAAGCGAAGAGGTAGAAGACAAAAGTGAAAAGAAGAATAAACATAAGTTCGAGAAAGAAGTTGACTTAAGTGCAGATGACTTAGAGAGCTATTTCGACAGAGAGTTTGCGAACGAAGGCCTGAAGGATGAAGAAGGTCACAAGATGATACAATTCAAAGATGATGACGAGCCCAAAGAGTCGAAACAGGTGCCCAAGAAGGACGTGGTCGAGGCTGAAGACGCGGACGTCGAGTCCGAGTACAAGTCGTCGACAGACTTCTTGAAAAGTCACGACGACTTCCTCAGCAAAATCGAAAAGGAAAACGATAAGTTCAGAAAACGAACCGAAGACAAAGTGGTGGAGGAGGACGAGGAACAGGAGAAGAAAGGTGAGACTGAGAAGAAGGCCGATGAGGTCGAGAAAGAGTTAGATGGAGAGACAGAGAAGAAAGAGGGAGAAGAGGCCGAAGATAAGGAGGGAACAGAACAGAAGACTAATAATGAGAACAATGGGTCCAATGAAGAAGAAGAGGCGAGTGAAGAATCGAATCAAACAAATGAAGAATCGAAAGATAAGACCGCAAATCAAACAGAAGTAGAAGAAGACGAGGCAAAAGAAGATGGAACTGAAAAGGAGGAGAAGAAGAGTGAGGACAAGATTGAAGACAATTCGCAGCAAAACGAGGAGAAAAATGAGGAACAAGAAGACGATAACGGATCCAAAGACGAAGAAAAGGACGATAACACAGAAGGCGAGGAAACAAATGAAGACAAGGAAGAAAAGGATACCAAAAGTGACAAATGTTTGGAAAGCAATTGCGATAAAGAGTTATTAAAAGAGGAGTCAAAGGAGTCTAAAAATACAGAGGAATTGAAGACAAAACAAGACAAACAAGAAGAAGAAACTAAGGATAATGAAGAGCCGACGCCGAAGGATGAGAAGAGCGTTGACGGCAAAGAATCGGCGACTGAAGAGGAGAAGAGCGGAGAGAAGAGTCGGCCGGCGATCGAAACAAAGCCAATCGAGGCTCGGATACTACAACAGCACAACTTTGCGCCGCTTTTTATCGATTTAAAGCGAATAAATCCAAACAAATCTAATATAAGGCAAGGTTTAGAAAATAATGAGAGCCTAACCAGTCGTACGACATCTGCCACTAAAGATACGAGTCCTCAGACAAAGCAAAGAATTCATAGTAAGTCCTACGCCTTGTAGTAGTGTTAGACCCGAGACAAGAGTGTGGACGCGATTATTGCCGAACAAAACATTATATGAATTGAATTGTTGTCTTATTTTGTTTAGAGAAAGAGAGAGACCAACAGAAAGAGTGCACAAAATTATTATTATAACAAATGTTTGAACGCTTCGGCGAATAAAATTCCTTTTCTCTCATAATGTTTACTCTAGGCGTAAGTCCAGTCGAGCCACAGTCGAGTGATGCAAACACTGGCAAACAAGAAGAAAATCCCGTCCGACGTGTGGTCAACAGTATTAAAGACATTATCAAATCACAGAATCACAGGTAAACCGATTGGCGATTGCGATGCCCTCGAAGATCAAGCGATCACTATCTGGCAGTTCAGTGGCCGACCATTAAGTTATTATTTAGCTATCAATTATCCGCTCAGTCATTAAGCCCGTTGTGACCCGACATGACCTGACCTGATATCATATCTCACTTTCCATTACTTACCAATTAATTTGTGTGTATTTTATTGTAATTATATTCTTAGCTCTCATTAGTGATAAGTTTGTTGGAAATGTTTGCATCGATTGATGAGAAAAGTGAATAAAAGTTTCATATATTTCCGATTCATTGCCTTCCGATTCAGTGATGAGAGTTGTGCTCCAAATCGAGTCAGACGTGGAATCGGCACTAATTTTCAATTTGAAGCCACTCTTAGAGCTGTTGTTAGCGTTGATTAAACACAAAGTTCACAATCAATGATGACATGCGATGATCGCATGCCTCGGATTACACTCACCTCAGGCCTGGCATTTAGTTTGAGACCAAGAATTAATGGATATTGAAATGCAGGAACAGCTCCGGGAATGGCATGAATGTTATAAATGACAAGTATATATAGTACTACTCGACTAGTACTCTATGACTGGGGGCTAATGCGCCATAAATATCAGAATAATATGAGACGGAATGGCGAGGAATGGATGGAATGGCTCTCATCTCTTAGTCTAATCATTGGTGAGGACACTAATTTGGCCCGCGATCACTCTGATCACCGTAGATGACCCCACTGTCTGAGTGATAGATGACTGGTGGACACAATTTTCACTCGTATTACACAAATCTGGTCATCAAATATTGAATTGGAGGCCATCGACGACCGAACTGGCGATGTCGACAATTTAAGGCAGTTATCCGCGATATAAATGGTTTCGGAAGTCGGAGTAAACTTATCCGTTAAATAATATATGACTAGAAATACATATCTTTCCGAACACATATATCACGGCCCGTATCACAAGATATTTTCATCAATGAACAAAAATAGCATTTCGTTTCTCTTCTCCACTCTCAGTGTATCGAATTAATCAATACGACGACAGAAAAATATTTTTTCCGCACAATATTTGAGCGAAAAAATTGTCAAAAATGTTTGGGTCAGAGAAAAAATTCTTTAAAAAATTCGATTAAATATTTTTGAGGAAAGACACGACACTCGAGTCAGTCGAATGAATGTCTTCAGTTGTTGTTCTTGTTTAGTGTGATATTAATATTGAAATGCATTTTTAGAATCGGAAAAACAAAGCAAATGTAATTAATGGAGGCGAAAGGCATTCAATATAATTGGCAACAGTTGTGCTAGACACATTGAGACACATTGGGCTCGCGTGTTGGCCACGATTGCACTCCGGGCCTAATGATAATTACAGCCAGCATTCAGTTTCTGTTTTGACAAAAATTCAGTTACGGTTAATGTACTGAATGGCCAAATGTATGCCATAAGGAATGACATAATAAAATCAATAGCTATAAGAAAGTGATTCGCTATTGGACTCGAATTCCAGTCTCACTCCAAAAGTACGCCACAAATGAAGTTCTTCGGCCATTGTTTTCATTTCGATCGTAAGTGCATTGAAAATAATTAATTCAATAAAATGATAACTAAATTGTCTTCTCTTTAGAGTGGCTTTTCATTGGAAAGGGTCTGACGTCTGGACCACTGGTCGGACACAACTCGTGTCTGACAGAAGAGATGAAGAGCTGCGGTCTGTCTGTCAGTCGTTTGTCCACTGGTTTATCAAACTTTTGAAAACTTCATTTCGAAGCCTCTGATATCGGTTTCGCATCGAACGGAATAAATCAAATGAAATGGAAAACACACTAAAAGCAAATTCGTGGCTCAGATTGTGGGTTAGAAAAGGAAACCAAGATTATAATTGAATTGGCATTAAGTCACTTAAATTTATACTCTATTTGATGGCAGATATGGCCAACGAAAGGGTCATTACTTTGAACTTATAATAAAGTTATCGCAAGACAAGTAAAAAATGTTCTCAACAATGTATTTATGGACACAATTTCTTGTAATGTCTTTTCGGGCATTAAATTACAGCACAAATCCAATTCTCAGTCCATTGCCGGCACTACTCATCGGCTCAAGTCTTTTGTTTGACTCCCGGTTTAACCCATTTTCCAGACAACTGGCAAAACTAATCATTAAATTTTGCGCTTGTCTTCCATTTAATTAATTGAACGAACAGAATAGAAAATAATATTTACTCAACCAATGCTCTGATCATATCTTCACCAGTAAATGGCATATCGGATGAGAGACCGAGATTAAGACATAGCGACCGATCGGTTGGTCTCTAACGAAGACATTTATTCATTTAAATGGAACCGAAATCGGAGTGAATTCAGTGGAAGCGACCGATGGGTCCAATGGGTCGGCCAGTGATGGCTCGCAATCACTGCTCTATTAATAATAATGTCGAGGAATCGGTTGTTTATATCTATTATTCACTTCTTATACACTCTGTTATGACATTCAGTTGTTGAGGTCCGCTATTCTTCGTCTAACGGAGAGAATTGGATCAACTAATCAGCGATTGGCGTCACGTCTGTCTCATTGGAACCATTGGTTCGTACTTTTCCTTTAATGTTGGCTTACATTTCGCGACCAAATCCTTGGCAAAGCCATCGATGCCATAGATATCGATGACATCATATGCGAGTATAGCAAACATTTCGCTTCTCTTATCTCAATCTCATTCACCTCTTGAACCAGAATTCGTTCCAAAGGTCTGCCACTCGGAGGCCATCACACAATGGAATAGGAATTGATTGTTGAATGAAATTAGTGGCGAATGAGAAGCCCTTATATCACAGCGAGTCTAATGACCTGAGCCTTCGCTTCTTTAGAGGCCATTGTTTGTGAGAGAAGTGCCGGATATTAGCGGAAAACATGCAAAATATCTCTTTTCTTCTGTTATGTATGGCCTCACCAATTGATTCAAAGCAAGTTAACGAGAATTCTTGAGCTATACTTCACTGGAATTGGCTTTTGGTTCGGTCTCTCGGTTCTAACCATCAGTTAACCAAAGAAGTTATTGTCTGATTCGTTGGACGACTCTCTCGGCACTGGTTTTTAATTCATTAAACAAATCCAAAAGCAATGGTTTTATGTTTTACATTACAATGAGTTCATTATTCAGTTGTGGCTCTCGAATACAAATAAAAGAGGTTTAAGTTAAAAAAAAGACTTCTCCCGACAAATGGAATCTGAATTAGTGCTCAAATATTTTCTAAAAATTTTTCGCTCTTTTTAATAAAGAGAACGCAAATCCGATGCTTTTTATTGCATCCGTTTTTATGCAGAAATTTTTTCATTATATTTATACAACTCTTCTGTTAATAGAATTCAAACCGAGATATTTAAAACGGGACTGAAATTCATTTTAAATTAAAATAAGTAAATGGAATGATATCTCAAGAAGTTTATGACAATTTGGCCAACAAATTGACGCTCAAACAGGCTATACTCAAAATTAGATGCCAGCTTGCTCATTTTCGAGTCGACTTGACAGTCAAAATGATTGAGCTCTTCTGTTGATATGATCAAGAGCACAATACGAGAATAATCAAGTTCGTTGTGGAAATATTTCTCAGTCGAAAGGTCTCTCTCTCTCTCTCTCTCTCTCTCTCTCTCTCTCTCTCTCTCTCTC